>OY759271.1:25878412-25885438 GCA_963662155.1 Lamellibrachia columna | reverse complement strand
GAAGGACGCGTGGAAAGAAGGGAAACGGGAGAAAGCTTGGTCAAACGGAATCAACGCTCTGTGCTGCTCTCTCTTCGGCATATTGTCCGTTATTGCCATTATTGGTATCGTGCTCTGGCTCGAAGTCTTCACCAACAAGTCTGGCCTCTGATGTCTTCGTCATAGTCACACGATTCGTCGTCGTCACCGTCGCAATGTCACCATCATCGTCGTCAACAATGGCGTGGGCGTCATAACGTCGTACGTAGTCGCGTGATTCGCTTGATACGCACGACAACGGATAGAGCTGACGACTAGATACGACACCAGAGTGGTCTTCCTTCCCGAGGACTTCGTTCTTTCCATCGGTCATCCACACATTGGTTGGATACCGAATGACATTTGGGAAAACGCATATACATACGACATGGCACTGTTGACAGCTTCGACGTGAAATCGTCAAACGTGAACTTTTAGCTCGTATTTGGAAGAGTCGTATTCCTGGTTCCTCGCATCTGAAGACGTATAAACATTGTCTGCAATATTTTAAGTGCACATATATTCTTCACTGCCAAGGACATGTAGTAATCCACTGCGTCACACAATATGATGTCTTGATGTACTATTTATGGATCAATGCATGTCATATATTTTCTTCTATAAGAATAATATAGCTATAAAATAACACAACAGAACGTCGTACAATCCGCACGAATGAGTTTAACTAGTTTGCCTCCCGTTCAGGTGTGCGTGCGTGCGTGCGTGCGCGCGCGCGCGGGTGCACGTGCGCACGTGTGTGAGTACGTGTGTCCTTGCCAGCGCCCCTGCATGTCTATGTATGTAACTAAATATGTATATGTATATCTATATATCAATGCATTTATGTATCTATGTGTGTCAAAATCGTTGTTGCGTGCACACGATAGAGTCTACGAATGCTTACTAAAACAACATTATTATTTGTTTACTGCGCTTCTTCACAATAGATGCATCTTACGTGACACAGGTTTGTCAGAGGGGAATATTGCGTCTCTGCCTTTCTGTTTATCTGTCCGGCATCTAGAGGCTACACACGCCAACTTACGCAACTTGTGTCGCCACCTGGGGTCGTTTGCTCAAACTAAGCTGTACGCGTGCAACGCTATGTAGGGATAACTTACTTGACGATACAATACGCAATGTTATTTAACGTTATTCATACACTGTGCAGCATTACCAAACAGTTCATTGCAATAATTATGACGTGCCTTTGTGTTGGCAAACGTTTTTGATTCATTTGAATAAAGAAGACACGTAATATGAACTACGTATTCAATTAGATATTTTGCTTTTTCACAATTTATTACAAACGCCTTTTCTGAAATTTGCCCCAGTGAAAAAACACTAAGACGCAACGCTGCCACAATTTTGTATTTTGTTTAAACATTTATACTTTGGCACATGTTACTCGACAAAAAGGTCTAAGCGCCTGTACGTCATAGTTGTCAACATCTGCTGATGGAAAAGCGGAAAATGCTCATGAAAAAGCGGAAAAATGCTCATGAAAAAGCGGGAAAATGCTCATGAAAAAGCGGGAAAATACTCATGAAAAAGCGGGAAAATGCTCATGAAAAAACGGGAAAGTGCTTACGAAAAGCGAGCAACATCCTCCACCTCAAAACTGTTGTTATATTTAATTGTATTTAACTTGTTGTTGTTAGGAGTCGCCATTTTGAAAAATGTGAAATCACTTGAGACCAAAGAAATAACATGTGCGTAGATTGGCCTCGTGTACAACAAATATATAAATTTCACTATGAATTGTGTTTGTTTTTGAAGAAAAAAAAACGCGGGACATTTCCTCCAAAAAGCGGGAAATCGGGATCAAAGGGAAGCGGTATTTCCCACCCGAAAGCGGTAATGTAGACACCTATGATACGTTCAAGTTGAAAACAGTTTAAAACCATTATTATATTCATAATTTCATAATTTCTTCACCTAGCATCCACTGCCCCCCCCCCACCCCCACCCGTCACCGGCTATGCAGTATTCTAATGACGTCACGGTATTATGCTGTTTCCACTATTCGCCAGATTCGCAGCAGTTATTTATCTTTAGCTGTAGTTTCTTGTTCCTTGCCCGTGAAAAAAGGGTTGTACCAGAATAAGTTTTCCCATCGGTGACCATCGTTGCGTTTTCTGTGCTACGTGGAACTTAGTTATTATGTTCAACGATTTTCTTTAAGCTTTCACAGCACTTTAAACATCATATTTTCGTTGCCATGAAATGAAAGATATAATGCAGTCGTACATAACACATTAAGTTTACTAAATTATCAAGTAAAAAGTGTTGGAAACAAATTCACACAGCACACACAATCCCCACTTTCTTAGGAACTCTTTATGTCGTTAATGGCGGACGGATGCGGACTGTGATATGTGGCCAGGAAATACGCGGTAATTGGTTCATCGCTCTGGGGATGGCTCGTTCGTGTACTTCTCATTTACGAATTAATTGCGGGTGATTTTGTCACTGTATCCCCCTTCCCATCCATTTGACGTTTTTTAGACAAAACCCTTGAAATTGTGTAATTTGGGACACCCATAATCTGGTTTTAAGCGAGTTAGGGCCTAATGTAATCAACCCAAAATTCAGACATGTGACATCGTACGAATTTTCCGTATACAATACGGATCTTGGGGAGGAATACGGAAACAACTAGATACTAGAAACTGTTTATATCAGCTGTGTTTTAATAACTGTTGTTCATCAGCAGATCATTATGCAACAAGCTCCACTACACGATGCTTTTTCCATTGTGATGATATTAGCACACCTGATTTGAGTCACGTTGATTATTGATACAGTATGTAGCTTGAGAACATGTTCCGTTTTTTCCTTTCTATGAACATTTGACAAACTGATTCCATATGAATCTCACATGAGCGAGCCTACACGTTTGCCTTTACACGAATCCTAGTGAATTAAGCTCATGGGGCTTGCTTTCCTTGGATAAATATTGCATATGTCTGGCTTAAACGGATGATGTAGAGAGGCAACTTCTAGCATAAGTCTTGCTTAAATGAAATATTTAGTAAGGGCTACTGCCACTGACAGCGAAATGTGATTTTAAAACGTATATTACTTGTTATAATGATTAAGATATTCAAAGACGTTGATGATACGATAGGATAGTTAAATTGTTACTTGTAAAAATGCCAATTGTTATCGTGAAAGTCCGGTCCGAAGAACTGATACAGACGATTTTCATCAAACGACCAGCGCGTCTGTTGGGCGCATTTGTTGGATCTGCGCAATCTGCAGCTGGGTGCGCAATCTGCAGATCTTCGAGTATCCGAGGATTGCGCAACGTAATCGAGCGCAATCTGCAGATTGCACACATCCAGCAACTGCGCCAAACGTTGATATAGTATGTTCATCCTTTCGCGGGGAGACATGGTCAGACATGAGGTGGGCGTGTGTGTGTACACGTGCTTGCGGTGTACGTGTGCAGTGAATCTATGAACGACATCACGGATAATGCTAAGAATAACTTTGGGGATCCCCTGGACGCCATGTATATCGCCTGTGCTAAAGAATTCGTACGTAGTAAGCAACCATTTTGACCTTGTGTTGTTTCTTGGCAATGCATTTGTCCCCCGTTGACATGCAATTGCAATGGATTTTTAGTACTCAAAAAAGGGGGGTCCAGACCCCCCCTACCCCTCCCCTCTGGATCCGTCTATGTACACCATATCATTGTTAGTGATTTGAATGATTATTCCGAAGAGGTACAAAGACAAACGTATATGGACGTGTAGGATCACATCCGCCCGACTGGTGTAGCTATGTTGGACGGCATTTGATCGTGAACTTGTTGTACGTTGATTTTCTGGAGAACAAAATGATAGAATATGACGAGTTTCTTGGTATGTTGCCAGCAACAGCTTGAACAGTGGCGCCACCAGGTGGATCGGGAATCGTCGTGAAAATGATTGTCCATACTATGGGTTTGTACGTTTGTAACTGCACAGTGAGCCTGAGTTTGACAAGACGTATCGTAATGTATTATGTTTTCGGTGGGAACATTGCATCCAGGCCTTGTATTGAACAATTAAAACACATCTAACTTTCTGGTATGAAATAATTATGCATTTGTGCTTGATTGATATTTTGTGGTTAGATAGATCATCTAGTTCATTACACGTTTATATATGCAGGGACCACCAATAGCGCGTTCATTGCATAACTTGTGATTTGTTTAAGCATAGTTAACATACGTACATGACATTTTGGTCAACTGCTTCGATAACAATACCGCAAAGCTTATGTCATTGTTATGCTATTACGCAAAAGATAAATGTCGTAGCTTACTGAATGCATCACAATATGTTTTGGAGAAGGTCGCCGACGTCAACTACATAGGGGGCGCCACCGGCGTACAGAAAACTTGAGTCCGAATAAAGATGATAATAATAATAGGCTTCTGGGTCAACAGCACAGCCAGACATCAAGGCCAGGATGAAGAGCGCTCTGCAGAACAAACGAAACCCGGAAGTCAGCATTCCCATGCAACACCGAGCAGCGCCCATTCATGGCAACGGTGTAGGCTCCTCTAGGAACACCGAGTCGTCGACAAAGACAATATTCGCCGCAAACAACATATAACACACAAAGAACTGTATAACGGAATGAATAAAGTCACAAGATACGGTGCAGGGGGATTGTGTTTTCTGGTTGTAGTGCGACATCAGTCGTCGACATGAGTGAGTGCGAGTATATATACATGTATGCAATTTTTTTATGTCTGAAAAATACGTATCATAATTCCCTCATTGTCGTAGAGCAAAACATAAATGCTGCAATATTTGATTGAATGTTTACGTGTTTACATCATATTAACGTATTTTAGGGGGAAATGCCGCATTATAAATATAAACTTGCTGTAAAGTTTTTGAATATCATAAGCGATGGTTTTCAAATTGCTATTGGTTTAATAAATATAATTTGTAATGAGAAACACGTACAGCAATAAATAAAAACACGTACAGCAATAAATAAAAACACGTACAGCAATAAATAAAAAATCCGTTACTAACAAAATATACGCCTCCTCGTCGGGAAATTGAACTCGAATGTGAAATTGAAAGAAGAAGGAAGTAGACCAGCATAGATCACAAGATCACACACACACACACACACACACACACACACACACACACACACACACACACACACACACACACACACACACACACACACACACACACACACACACACACACACACACACACACACACACACACACACACACACACACACACACACACACACACACACACACACACACACACACACACACACACACACACACACACACACACACACACACACACACACACACACACACACACACACACACACACACACACACACACACACACACACACACACACACAAGCGCGTATACACGCTAGTGCCCTTCACGGGCCGGGCTTTGGGCCCAAGCCCGGCCCAGCACGCAGCCCACGGGCCAGGCCTGGCCTCTAAAAGAATTCGCGGGCCGGGCCGAGCCTGGGCCTACATTTTGCGGGCCCGGACCTGGCCTGGGCTAAAAAGATATTAAACACACCGGGCTTGGGCCGGGCCTGGGCTTAGTGTGAGCGGGCCGGGCCGGGCCTGGGCTGCGCCTGCACCTAATAAAAATATTAATACAAAATCCAGATTTTTAATATTAAGAAAAAACTGATTATAAATTGTATTTCCGGTTAATGAATGTTTAAAATTATTTCTTTAGTATTACATATTTGCAAATTGAGACCTTGCAAGGAACTATGAATGACACCAGTGCTTTATATATTGGAATGTAGTTTAACCTCTTCAACAATGGGACTTCCAATGGTATAATTTAAATAATGTGCATTCTTTTAATAGAGACATTTCATATAATAGCAATGCATAGTATCGCATACACAGCACACACATTACACAGGACATATTACTACTACATAGTACATACAGAATACATATGTTACATATGCATATTTTGGGTTGAATGTAGCCTTTTGTATAGATTTAATGGCCCCATAAGTTCACTTGGCTGGAAGTAGCCAGCCCCAAATGTTTACTTTAGACATATTTGCAGATGCAATAAAGCCATGATTAACCATTATCGTATCACCCTTTGACCCTACCAGTGGACCTCCAAATCTTGCGTGCCCGAATGACCTGTCCACTGGCAACTGCCCACTGCCCAGTGCCCACCCCAGTTGGTAGTTGGTATTTTTCAATTGTGTTAACTTGTGTCTACTGTTTAGTGTCTACAATTTCCCCAGTACTGATTCATTCACATTTGTACTAATTCACACATGTCTGAACCTGATCTGTCTCAGGCTAGTGACTGCAGACCTGCTGGAAATGCCACTGGGTGTCAGTGCCAGTGGGTGACATTTAATTGAAATATCAATTAATACCAAATTAACTGCCCCTACTGGTAACATTAATTAAATTAAGTTAACTTAGTTGAGCTAACTAATTTTTTTTAATGTTATTTAATAAAAACAATACGTATGTATTACAGTTTATTTGTGTTTCGTTTTTATTATAGGCCCGTGCAGGGCACTAATACACGCACATATATTTTGTAATGAAAAGAATCGACGGTAAGGAAATAAATATTATGGCTAATTATGAATGAAAGATACGCCTCCTCGTCGGGGAACTGAACCCCGGTCTCCCGCGGGACAGGCGGGGATGCCTAACGGGGAATGGCTAAAAGGCGATTTATCTATGTGTATGTATATATGTATGTATGTATGTATGTATGTATGTATGTATGTATGTATGTATGCATGCATGCATGCATGCATGCGTGCATGTGTATCTGCGTGTGTGCGTGCGTGTCTGCCATTCGTATGTGCGTGCCACATATATATGTGTGTGTGTGTGTGTGTGTGTGTGTGTGCGCGTGCATGCGTGTGTACGTGCGTGTGTATGTACACATGTATATACGCACGTACGTACGTACACACACACGTACGCAAGCACGTATGCACGCATGTACGGTCA
>OY759271.1:25870912-25873412 GCA_963662155.1 Lamellibrachia columna | reverse complement strand
CACCGCCGTCCGCCGTATACAGCCAGATGCTCATTTCAACAGAATAGTGAACTTTTACGGGAAATACTTACGACGCTGCCAATACATCGCGAAGACTATTCATTCACGTATCGCATCCACCGCCGTCCGCCGTATACAGCCAGATGCTCATTTCAACAGAATAGTGAACTTTTACGGGAAATACTTACGACGCTGCCAATACATCGCGAAGACTATTCATTCACGTATTGCATCCACCGCCGTCCGCCGTATACAGCCAGATGCTCATTTCAACAGAATAGTGAACTTTTACGGGAAATACTTACGACGCTGCCAATACATCGCGAAGACTATTCATTCACGTATCGCAACCACCGCCGTCCGCCGTATACAGCCAGATGCTCATTTCAACAGAATAGTGAACTTTTACGGGAAATACTTACGACGCTGCCAATACATCGCGAAGACTATTCATTCACGTATCGCATCCACCGCCGTCCGCCGTATACAGCCAGATGCTCATTTCAACAGAATAGTGAACTTTTACGGGAAATACTTACGACGCTGCCAATACATCGCGAAGACTATTTATTCACGTATCGCATCCACCGCCGTCCGCCGTATACAGCCAGATGCTCATTTCAACAGAATAGTGAACTTAACTAGTATCTCATTCTCTAAACTCCCTTAAACATTAATCCCCTCATTTCCAACATAGGCCGTCGATACGAGCAGTCAGCTACAATTCGTGGTCATCGTGAAGCATCTTGTAAAACTCGCAATACACGACTAAGGATTGCTGGTGGGCGGATTAATGGCGGATAAAAAGGAATAAAATTGGTCTGTTATCGGAAACAGCTTGAACATTAACAGTGGCGCCACCAGGTGGATTGAGAGTCGTCGTGAAATCTACTCCCTACTGAAGTAATAAGACACCCCTCCATTCACCCATTCCAACTAGCTGTGAGCACCTTCTATCTTGCCCCTAGCTCCAGCTCACCTCATTCGCATATATTATTATATTGGCTATGAGGACATCTGATTTTAATCCACTTTTTAATTGCACTATTTTGTAAAAAAATTATTATTTTCCACATTTATATGCATCATGTTCATGCAATATATAACAAATAAGGAGCTATATAACGAAATGAATAACGTGCAAGATACGGTGCGACAGGCTGGGGTTTGCTACATGGGCAGTGCTACTGCTGCAATGGCGAAGGGCATCGATGACAATCCGGTAGCAACCAGCAGATGGAAGAGCAAGACAAGATATGCCAGTCTGTATAGTCACTGACTCTCTGGTGGAAGATGTGGGAATAGAGTCTGGAGAGCTGCAGACGACAACGAGGGACTGAGATGTCTGGAGGCTATTGGTGGTGGTATGACACCACTTGCCGACGTGAGCGAGTGCGTGTGTATTTACACGTTTAAAATTGTTTGTTTATGTTTGAGAAATACGTGTCAGAGTTCTCTCATTGTCATATGGTAATGCAATTTGATTTGGAGGCTGATGTGTCAATTCTAACACCAACTTGACTTTATGTATGTATGTATGTATGTATGTATGTATGTATGTATGTATGTATGTATGTATGTATGTATGTATGTATGTATGCATGTATGCATGTATGCATGTATGCATGTATGAATGTATGTAGGTATGTATGTATGTATGTATGTATGTATGTATGTATGTATGTATGTATGTATGTATGTATGTATGCATGCATGCATGCATGTATGTATATGCGTGCGTACTTGCACAAACAAAAAACATACGCACGTACGTATGTAGGTACGCACGCATGTACATTCGCACGTACGGTCCGACGTTCAGCCAGTCCCCGTTAGTATAGTGGTGAGTATCCCCGCCTGTCACGCGGGAGACCGGGGTTCAATTCCCCGACGAGGAGGCGTATGTTTTTCATTTTTTATATATTGCATTACCATATATTTTGGTCATATTTTAAAAATGTATTTCATTAAATGTTTATATGTTTACGACATAATAACTTATTTTAGGGCGAAACGCCGCATTATAATTATCAACTTTTTGTAAAGCTTTTGAATATCATTAGTGAAAACAGGTAAAAGTACGTTCCTATAGCGCGGTATCCAGTCCTTGGGACTGTTCAAAACGCTTTACTCTTCACTCCCGACATACCTGTTCATTCCAACGCTATTTCGACGTTTCTGGGAAGCATTCAGCCACGCAATTACTGCGCGAACATTATTCGTTCCGATATCCATCTCTGTCTTTGGCCAAGTTCTATTTTATACAGCCGAGTGAACTGCGGCAACGTGGTGGTTTTCAAATGACTATTGGTTTAATGAATCTAATTTGTAATGAGAAACATGTACAGCAATGTAATAAATAAAAATTCATTGCTACTAAAAGATACACCTCCTCGTCAGGTCTCTCGCGTGACAGACGGGGATACCCACCGCTATACTAACGGAGACTGGCTGAACGGTGATGTATCTATGTGTCTGTCTGTATGTCTGTGTGTCTATG
>OY759271.1:25810912-25865912 GCA_963662155.1 Lamellibrachia columna | reverse complement strand
ATGGCTTCCTTGTTCACTTGCCATCTGGCTATTTTGCTTTGGATAGCAATCCTGTTAAATCTGACAGTACGGCCTATTTGATGTTCAATTTGATGTTCAATTGATTATTTATGTGTTCTCACCCACAGTGCTTGATTACTAATTGTTTCTGGTCATCCTTAGAATTATCGAAAGTATGGATCGTGTTTCTGATCCACACGTTAGCACAGCCTTAGCACTTGAGTTAAACAAGAAAATATGTCGGTCTAAACTAAAGGTAAACAACACTATATTTGGAGATTTTTACGGTGAAAGCCGAGTGATCTGTTTAATGACGTTGTTTGAGTGACTGTTTCGTCCAATTATTAAATAGACATCTATGACGCGATTATGCAAGTGTATGCAATTAGACAATGAAGAAGAAACCACGTGACGTGATTATTAAAAACGTGTAAAAAACGCCTTATAAAAAAGTAAGTTCTAAGTCTTAAGTTTTTATGAAACGGTATCAAGTCCTTAGGAATAAAAGTATACGCCTCCTCGTCGGGGAATTGAACCCCGGTCTCCCGCGTGACAGGCGGGGATACTCACCACTATACTAACGGGGACTGGCTGAACGTTGCTTTCTCTCTCTCTCTCTCTCTCTCTCTCTCTCTCTCTCTCTCTCTCTCTCTCTCTCTCTCTGTTTGTCTGTGCGTATTTCTGTCTGGCTGTATGTCACGCATGCATATGTGTATGTATGCATGTATGTATATATAGCAGTGAACTCTCATTCACAACGAATCATGTTATTTATTGTTTTAACGTAGATTTTTCTCATTGCAAAATAGGTGTGCGTGTGTGATGGCGCGTTTTTGTTCTATAAACAATATTTTAATAACTATTTATAATAAACTATATATGTTATGCTGTTAGATAGTCTCATAATAGCTTATCAGTATCTTATCATTACTATGCACTCTTTGACCAATGTAATAATTATTAATCCTGCTAATTTATTGACACAGGACTCATCATGATATTACATTTTTCTATTATTATTATAATCAATCGTTCCCACTGTGCTTCATTACTAATTGTTTTTGGCCATCCTTAGAATTCTGGCGTGTGTATACCAACTACAGCCTAGCTCCTATTAGGAAGGGGTGTCAAACAGTTTACTTGTTTTATCATAAGGTATAAAATAAATAAACAATTCAGGCATCAACCAGTACATGGAATGACGATTCTTTGTCTGTGTGTGCTACTAACATTTAAATGTCGGATTTTAACTTGACGCTGTTGTATTGTTTCATAAATTGTTGAATGTGCATGACGTGTAATTTACAAGACATCACCACAGCTGATTCCATACAGAATATGTAGCTTAGTTAATGTGTAGTCCTCCAGTTTTGTGTGTTGTTTTACATTTCAGATTACGCCCACGCTGGCATTAGCCGTCATCTTACTGATATGATCTGAATCCTCCATTTCCGGATGAGCTCATCGCTCTCGTCAACGACACCTCGGGGCATTCTGGTAGTTCCACCTGTCGTGTAATATTTCATTAAAAGGCTGACGTCGCTTCGACGCTGCCGCACAGACCTGGGCCCTGTGTTTGATAAATGTACATTGTGGAGTTACATAATGCAACATATCCAGTTACAGTGGACTCGTCTTAACAGAATCACTTTGAACCAGAGCAGTCTGATTAATTTAAAACTCCATCCTCAACTGACTTAGCCTATCGCGAATCCGGTTCGTTTATGTCCAAATATGTAGTGTGTTAAAAGGTTGTGTAATATCCGCGAAAGTAATGTAAATGTAAAATCAACGATAGAATTGACTTTGGTCGTTAGGTCTGGTAAGGTTCAACATAGTGGATAGCCAAAATGGTAAGGACAATGCGGGACAATGGGCGTGACGATCACATAACACATGCTTGATCAAACATACAATAATTTAATAGTTTGTCTGATGATTTCGCACAAAAACTACACACAGAAGTTGCGAAAACGAGCTATCATGTTGCAGTGGATACAAGGTAGGTCTGATTTTTCGCAAAATTAATTTGAAATGAGACTAACGAAAAAAATCGAATTGAGGAGGAACCTTTAAGCGGCGCATTTTAATACATTTTAATACAGTGGGGACACGGAATAATTATGTCCCAGTCAATATATTTGTTTCTACTAAACGGCTGATTCTGCTGTGCCCGATTCTGTTAAGAGGAGTCCAATGTATTTTACAGTAAAAACAGGCATTTTAAGTTTGAAAGTTTTTTGCATTTGTTACAATCAGTGTAAACGGATGTGTGGAATGTAATTGTATCAGGGGAAGTGGCATTGTTGTATTCTCTGTTCGTGCGCGAGTTTGAACATTGCCTGTGTTCGTTCCTACATGGTTCCTATACGTTTCATCACGTTATCTTTAACACAACCAAAACACATTAGGTAAATGTCGTCAACTGTTCAATATGCATGCATTAATTTATAAACCGCAATATCTCAAAATAAGAACATAATAAAAAAATTATAACAATTTAATAACAGCAAAGTTTATTTTGCAATGAATGTTGGTAATACTGAGGTACACAATGAATAATAGGACAGTGATCATTTGACATATCAGCCAGGCAGACATTTGTAATGAATGTTGGTAATACTGAGGTACACAATGAATAATAGGACAGCGATCATTTTACATATCAGCCAGGCAGACATTTGTTGCATTTGCAGTCCACGTTTAACACAAATAAATTGTGTGTTTTCTGGAATATATTAGTTGCAAATGTCATGTAATATATCAATCGTATGCATGTGCAGCAACGTTTTGCCAATGACGGGTTAAGCGACGACCTGTAATTGTATTGTGGTCTGTACCCACCTTCCCCCGGCGCCTCAACGACTCCACGTTACGACACGGCAAAACGAGTTCAATTACTGCAGCCACGAGTCATTTTACATTATTAAGACACAGGGGAAGTCTATCCAATCATACGAATTACCTTAGCTATCTGCAAATGAAATGGATGTCTTTAAGACCGGCGTGCTGTTGTGTTTCATTGAGCGGTCGGCTGCTACCACTTCAAAGACGACGCGCCCCCTGCAGACAAGTTGCCGTCATCACATTTACGCGGCATCTCAGGAGACGCAAGAAGAAAGCTGCCCCTCTAATGCGCTTGCACTCCGCGCGACGTCGATCACGTGACAGCGCCGGACAAATGCGGCTGCACGGCGTTCGCACGATCACGTGATCATGTGCGTTTTCTACGTCGGGGGATAGATCATTGTTTCACTTCCGGTACCAAAGCATACTAATCAAGTGCCAGTGATTTCGAGACGTTACCCCCTCTTATGGATTTTTTTGCACCTTGAACAAATTGTTTCTGAACATGGAAAAAGGTACTTTTGCGGACTACGGCACTTCTACTGCGGACATGACTCCATTTCTAGTTGCTGTTTAGCATATTATGAATATGTCATTGATGGACGGATCCCCTGCGTGCATAAACAAAATCTTCTTGTTTTGGTGAAATATACAGCTGGCCATACACATACCGAAAAAATAGTTGGAAACTACCCGTTGGCCGACCGAAAATGTGACCGACGATTGAACGGACAGATACTGACTGATTCACAAGTTGGAGACTATAAGTGACTATGCGGCTTACCAATGCGTACCAATACACCGATAGCAGCTCTAGAGGACATCAAGCGGAGTTCCAAAGCCTTCACTCTCGAACTGACACATACCTACACTCCTTCTTCCCATCATCAATCCGACTCTGGTACAGTGGACCTGTAAATGCATCATCAGCGACATCCCTACCTTCATTCAGGTCTTCACTGAAGGGATGGATAGAGCACCACATATAATCATCAAATAGATAACTGACAATTGTCTTTTATCAGTTCTTAACTTTTTACATTATGATTATCTTTAAAAAAAATCGTTTTTAACTTTTAACGTAACTTTTATACTGCTGCCGTTTAATCACCGGAAAAGTGCTGGCTCCGCACGCTATCCCCATGTTTTCTTTCGTTTTTGTGATATATATATATATATATATATATATATATATATATATATATATATATATATATATATATATATATATATATATATATATATATGTAATATAATTTCTTTGAAAATGTACCTAACAGGAACATGGTCGAATAGTTCGTGGACGAGAGCCTTGTCCCACTATAATACACGCACAAACAATGTTCAGGTCGAAAATAAAATATTTAAAAATCATTAACGTATATCTGGAATCAACAAATGTTGTTATTATATTAATATGTCATAATATATAACAAACACGGTTTTATAATGAAAAACGTTTCACACGTTCGATGCATCTCCACATCTCAATCTATGATTTAGAGTGTCATGAACGTCGAGCGCAGTGGGCCGCTCTAATTGTAAAGTAATATGAAATTCCACCATTGACAACCATTGACAAGCAATATCAAGTGTCCACGCTTTGTTATTAACGGTTGTACGAACAAAATGATTGTGTGGTCGACTCTGATCGACTATCGGCGGAAAACAGTCGCCAACTCTCGGTGAATTTCTAGCAATGCCAGATGTCCATCGACTGGCCGGCGACTTGCAAAAAGTGTTGCCAACTGTCGGTGGAGAACTTACACTTAACGACTACATTTGAATTGCCAACTGAAAAAGTAGTCGTCAACATGTTGGCAACTGAAGAATCGGTATGTGTATGGCGGATTTAAACGGAAAACAAAAGTCATGGTTATGAGTTACTAAAACATAACCATTTGTAACTACAATTAAGAATATCACGCCAGTGGTTTACTAAGAAACCTTGTTGAACACACGTCATCTCAATTTCACGGGCCGCGCCATGATGTTAAATAACCCTACGTCACGTGTCAGTCTAGCAAAATTCGCTCGCTTTTGCGCTTTTTAGGATTTAACGAAAACTCTGCAGCGGGTGAGTGACGTGACATGCAGCGACGTGTGGCGGTGTGATAAAATCTGAATCGTTATTTTGCGTGCAGGACTAAAAAACGGAAAAGGAACGGAGAAAGTATGGGGCCGGGTGGTGATTAGATTATTTTGCGATTGTGTTTGTGCTTGAGGAATTTCTAGGAAGCATTCACCAGATCGAAGGACTCGGATGGCGCGCACGAGTTTCAGACGACGTCATCCAAGAAAAAACACAGATGGCACCACCTGACAATGATGGCTTAGGCCACAGGGTGGGTGCTCATAATAGTCGCTATTCTCACAATATCCAACTTTACCCTAAGGCTAATGCCACAGTAATGGCGTATACCCAGGACCAGGCTAGTTCCTACTTCAATAATGTAGACACGGTGTTCTGTCTTCGCTATTCGTAAACGCCAAAAAGAATTACATGTTTTTATATAATCTGGACTGGCTATTTACAGATAGATCGAATCCGACAACAGACTATTTTATTTATCTGTTCTAGTATCAACTTATCCAAAACACACTTATCGAACGTTTCATTGGGTGAATAATTAACTAATTAGTCTGAGACCTCTCAAATTGCCACTGATTGCGTAAAGTAAATTAATCAGAACACAAAACGGAGATTGCAGCAGCATGATCTTCGCAATTAGAAACCCAGTCGGCACTACGTAATAATATTCCCGTTTCACATTATTTGACGTGATGTCAACAGGGAAATCAATTATCACGACGATTCCCTGTGAATCACTCGAAACCACTAAATTAATTAGGCGAGCGCTGCTCCAACCGAGACTGGTTTGTGCGAGTATTTTGCATCGTAAACACTCGACGCGGGTGACAACCGCCATTACGTTGTCCAGAGCAACGGGGGCCGGGGAGAGGAGGACGGGAGCATTCATGGCCGGGGAGCGTTTCGTGTTGCCAACAATGGGAGTCCAGCGAGGAATGCCATCGAGGCAGTCTCCTCTCCCCGGGAGACGGGATTGGAGACGTTGAGCGGCAGCTGCCGAAGACGCCGACATAAAGCCGTGCCATAGCAAGTGGAACTAATTACTTTCCTAAGTGGTTTGGTTGTTGTGAAGGAACGCCGATGCCCCGAGACGACAGTGGAAGAGTTATTCCAGGGAAGGTGACGAGACGGTTTGAGAATGACAGGTAGACAGGAGGCATAGGAATATCGCCATGCCGGGCATTGACGGATGATGCGTTGCACTAGCACCGTGCTGGCTAGCGTGGAAACGACGACGGTTATTGAGTGGGAAAATAAAAAAAAATCCGTAGGCTTACACACACATTCAAACATATTGTTGCAATGAAAACGACTTAGGCCTATTCGAACACGTGAATAACTCCAAATGTTTCACCGGTCCCTCCAACTTCTAGTTAACGAAATTGTACTGCACGCACGCACGCACGCACGCACGCACGCACGCACGCACGCACGCACGCACGCACGCACGCACGCACGCACGCACGCACGCACGCACGCACGCACGCACGCACGCACGCACGCACGCACGCACGCACGCACGCACGCACGCACGCACGCACGCACGCACGCACGCACGCACGCAAGCATGCATGCATGCACGCACGCGAGCGCGCGCATACAATCTTTCAATCTTCTCTTAAAAGGTTACCATTTTGTTGCTACTCACTGGAGAGACACATGAAAAGAAAACTGTGTACAACTAAACGTGTTGAGTTTGTTTGAGATGGTACAAACTACATGCTTCTGTGTCTATTGGTTATTTTAATTCACATTAAAAATAGGAGAGATAAAAGGAGGAAAACCATGTATTACCATAGGAAATGACGAAAATTCAATTGGCTAACTGAAGCAACATTTCGACATCTCATACAACTTATTTCATAATAAATACATTTGCTAATAATGGTACGCATATTTGGGCATACGCATGTACAAGAGCAAATAATAATAAAGAAGATAATTGAGATAGTTATTTGGAGGATTCGGAATAGTGTCAACTGTTGCTACAAACAGTTGTAAACAGTTACTACTTAAGTGACATGAGCGATGTTTTCTACGTTTCTATGTTTTCACAGCTTGGACAATTTCGTGTACTTCACGTTGCTCCAGTTCACCCAGCTGTATATATGACTACCTGGCTATAGACAGGGGTGGATCTATGAACAAACAGTCTTCGCACAGTAATTGCAGTGTGGCTGAATACTTCCGCGAGAAGTCGAGTTGGCGTTCGATCGAACAGGTCTGCGCTTTGTGCAGACCCTGGGACTGGATGCCGCGCTGTATAAGAACACACCTTTTCATTCACAATACCGCTCGTCGCGTCTACAGACCGTTAGACAACATATCATATTATATTGCTAAAGAAGGTGCACAATGCTGGACAGTGTGACAGAACATTAAGATGAACTGGCGTCATCCAGTCTCGCGAGCCGCGGCGATACAAACGACGCAGATTGTTATGTGTACACAACACGAGATGACGAACTTTGGAAGTGAGATAAGACAAAAACACGACACAACTTTACGACGTCTGCCTCCTAGAAGTAGTGAGACAAACACAGAGAACACATTTGCAGTGTTTAACCGGCTAGTACACAAATCAAACGATGTGCGTTAGATCGTGGTGTATTTGTCCGTGAGTTCGCAATGTGGGTTTTTTGTATAAGGCGGCTTGACTTTGTGGCACTCGCGCGCGTGTGCGCGTCTAATGAATGTAGCTACACTAAAATTAGTGCGCGTGAGTGTGTGCGTGCACGGGCGTGTGACCACATGAGCACGTGTATACCAGTGAGGGCGTGCACGGGCTTGAGGTGTGTTTAGGCACTGATGGATCGAGTCACTAAGACTAGAATGTGCGGTCTTCACAAAATGGTCCATTAACATGACAGCCTAGAAACACCCACGGTAGGATGACGTATTAATTTGACAAGCTCTTTACATAACGTTTTTGTCTCGGTCACTTCATTCCGGGCAGCAGCCCCAGAGAATACCGTTTAGCGTAGTATTGCAGTCACACGATGCCTCAGACAGTTTAGTTATTCGACTTCGTCTCCTTGGTGGGCGGTAGAATGTCGACGTGTCAGCTTTAGTAATATTTACTCTAAGCAATAACTCCTAAATTTGATTCGATGGACGTATGTACTATTCATGTGATTTATCATAGCTGCTGCTGCTGCTGCTGCTGCTGCTGCTGCTGCTGCTGCTGCTGCTGCTGCTGCTGCTGCTGCTGCTGCTGCTGCTGCTGCTGCTGCTGCTGCTGCTGCTGCTGCTGCTGCTGCTGCTGCTGCTGCTGCTGCTGCTGCTGCTGCTGCTGCTGCTGCTGCTGCTGCTGCTGCTGCTGCTGCTGCTGCTGCTGCTGCTGCTGCAGCAGATGTGCCAATAATTATTTAATTGTTTTATTAAAATATTTATTTTCACTGTTTCATTAACGCACAACCATCATAGACCGTCTCTTACAGCTTTCTTTAATTCGATTTAATAAGAGTTGATTTCCTTTATTGTCAGAAAATTCTAGTTCTCCTAAAAGATGGAGCAATTCTGTGAAGCCTTTCTGCTCAATCCGTCTGTGGCCCCTTTAGTCAGGTCGTGGCTTCGCTGCACTCTAGCCTACCTGGCTGTCGTCTTAAGAAATTACAACAGGCGAAAGCGAGTCCGTACATGTCTAAGCTGCCGGAGATCAGTCTGACGCGGCAGATGGCGCATGGATTAGTGCAACGAATGCAGGACGAGCTCTCCCCGCAAACACTAATTGAATGAACGAGTGTTGTGAATCATTTCGTAAGAGGCGTAGGATTAAGCCATCGTTATAATGAACGTAGTCATACATCTGTGATTAAGCTGTGTGTAGGATTAAGGCCACGTGGCACGCCCTCAACTGTGAGAGGTTAAGACCCAAGTAACAACGCCCTTGAAGTGCGCAGTGCACTCCAGGTACAGTCGATGGACTATCCCAGTAGAGGATGTATACTTGTTTGGCCAATCCCCTTTGCGACGACTACAACGAAGATGATAATGATGATGATGACAATAATAATAATAATAAACACTGGCGACAACAACAATGATAACAACAACAATACCAACCACCAACAACAATAGCAACAACAACAAACATTTCAGAGATATTAACAATAGCAGCAACTTGAATAATAAAAAAAATTATTGCCTTAATGATATTATATGTGGTAATTGTTCTGTCGTAGAAGAGAATAGTGCAGTCACGTGCTGTCTGGCGGCATAAAATGGACGTATGTTGATGCTTGGCGTGTAACTGCCAACTATTGTACTTGTTTTCATCACGTCGATGGCAAAAATAGAGGGAAGAAAGTATCTTTTCCACACATCCCAGTCCAGTTGGCGTTACGGTCTGCTACGTCTGCCCCCCCCCCCCCCCCTACACTCCTTACATCAATTTCCCTATAGCACTCGTGTAAAATAAACCATTGTCATATTTAATGGAAAGTACAAGCGTACATTACGTTGGTAAAACATGAACGTGACACTGGCGTGTAAGGCCTCCTGGCTTGGTCCCATCACCGGACACAACACCATCTCAACAAACCGTCTTGCAAGGTACCTTGTACCTGTAATGCACAAGAAGACGGGGCCGTCAGAACACAAAAGGAATGGACCGAGCCTACCGACCCTGCTATGCACAGCAGAAGACAGACAAAGCTGGCGTGGACTCTCGGCGAGGCATGCACCCCACGACCGCCCCGCTCAGTCGACGGAGTGAAGTGAACTAAAGGTTACACGGTCGATCGTTGTATAAATTAAATCAATAAGAATTCACTTGTTGTTGATCAACCTCTACTGGCAACACGCCCTGGGGAGACGCAACAGCTTCTACGAATGCTGATTCCGTGTGAATATCAAGATTTAACTAGATTTAACAAGGTTGCCATGCAAGGCAAAGGCGCAGATGGCAAGTGGACAAGGAAGCCATTGGCTTATCGAGAGTTTAACATTATTTCATCTACGTGTAACCCGTCCTCCTGAGAAATGTGTCAACCTTGGTTTAAACATATTCACGCTGCTAGCAGTTACACAATCTGTAGATAATTTGTCCCATTCATTTATTGTCCTCTGCGAGTACTTCCTGATATCCAATCTACACTGATCCTTTACTAATGTTACCTCATGTCCTCTAGTTCTACTATCTTTCTTGAGTGAGAAAATTAATATTTCTATCATCGCAAAACACATCAAAATATTTCTATCATATCGCACCTGTGTAGCCAGCGCACGCCAACGGTGCTGCTGGAAGCCAATGGTTGCCGCCCTGGCTGTTAGAGTGAGACCCATGTTGGCCCCACGGGACACCATTTCATTACGACGGCAAATGAATCAATTCTACGTTGCCTATTAATCGGGTCATTGATTTCATCTGACAATCTACCTGGCTAGTGATGTTGTCGCACTGCACCCAACCTTATGCTTAATACAGGTAGTGGTGCTACCTCAATAATAGGTACAATCTGTCAATCTACCTGATGGCAATTGATATTGCCGTTCTACCTCCAACATTATTTCTAATAACGGTCGTGATACTAACTGAATATTATATTGTGTATGCCTTTTTGCCGACCTGCCTACATTCCGGGACACGCATGTCGCATTCTGTCTACTAACAATTGTCGTTTTTTTGTTGCCTTTCATTATTATTCTCCGTGGCAGCACACATTGTCATAGGCGTTGGGGGTAAATCTTTGGTTCGTTTATACAAAAATAAAGGTATGTTTTTATATAGCCCAGTTTCAAGTCATTTAACCTTACCCTCTGGCAGAGCTGATCCTTCCAACATTACAGTGCACTTTTGTAAAAAGCATTCAGTAACGCTGTAAATATTGCGCGAAAGCTATATTCATTTACAATTTCCGTTACATTATATAGCCAGCTGAGTGAACTGGGGCAACGTGGGGCGAACGAAATTACCCAATCGTCAAGCGATAGCAAGATAATTCGAACCCCGGTGCTTTCGATTGGGACGTTCTAACTGTGCTACCGAGCCGCTCTAATAAATGTTCATAGAGGCCCAGTGCTAGATTTACAAGGGCCATCGACATTAATTGAAATAATATAGTTACTCTCACCACGAAACATTATGGGCTTCGGTATATTGACACTGGAGTTAGTCATTTAGTTCGTTATTCCTGAGGTGAAATGCTACATGAAGTTAATGCTTTGATAGTAACAACGGCGGTGCATGGTTATGGCATAACTCGTCGTCAAGTTAATGCTTTGATAGTAACAACGGCGGTGCACGGTTATGGCATAACTCGTCGTCAAGTTAATGCTTTGATAGTAACAACGGCGGTGCACGGTTATGGCATAACTCGTCGTCAAGTTAATGCTTTGATAGTAACAACGGCGGTGCACGGTTATGGCATAACTCGCCGTCAAGTTAATGCTTTGATAGTAACAACGGCGGTGCACGGTTATGGCATAACTCGTCGTCAAGTTAATGCTTTGATAGTAACAACGGCGGTGCACGGTTATGGCATAACTCGTCGTCAAGTTAATGCTTTGATAGTAACAACGGCGGTGCACGGTTATGGCATAACTCGTCGTCAAGTTAATGCTTTGATAGTAACAACGGCGGTGCACGGTTATGGCATAACTCGCCGTCAAGTTAATGCTTTGATAGTAACAACGGCGGTGCACGGTTATGGCATAACTCGCCGTCAAGTTAATGCTTTGATAGTAACAACGGCGGTGCACGGTTATGGAATAACTCGCCGTCAATTTAATGGATGCATAACATTTATGTTGATTTGTCGCGCTGATGTGACGAATACATTATTCATATGCCGTTGCTTATGATGATGCTTATGATGTTGCTTATGATTACGTTGCAAGCGTCGACGATCATGAGATGGTAATTGTGAAACAACGACTACAGCACTGGAGGCTGTGCGATTTCGCCTCATTGATCCAACCAACGCTGTCTCGTCGTCTCGCAGTCTCTGTTCCTCTTCTTCTGCGCTCTCCCTTCTTAACTGTTCGTGTAATCGCATCATTAGTCTATTCCATCACTTCTCGGTGTGTCGTCGTCTGCGCCAGTGTCCTGCGTCGGGCTGTCCCGTGAGGCGCCACTTACTGTCGGCACCAGTGATTGATGGTCGACGAAGCCGGGTCCGTCTGTGCTGGCGACGTCTTCGTCAGTCGACTTACCCAGAACAGGACGCCCGCGTCGGCAGGAAACGGAGCTCTTCAGGATCGCGGGGTATTCATTATTTATTAGCGAAAAGAGAAGGCTCTGGCAACGGCGCCGCAGTCACCGAGAACAATGCATGATCAATAGGCGCTCTCTGACGGAGGCGAGAGAGTCGTCCCGTGGCGTGGGGATTGCTTCGTTATCCGCTGTCTCTCGGTGGTCCCTTCCCGGGCAGATGGTCGAGGTAGGTGAACTCGGTGTGTGCGGTTAGGAAACTAGGTGAATTATCACGTGGAACGATGCCCAATGTACGTGGCTATGATGTACAGTGTTAAACTAATTGCTATGTAAGAGAAGAACCAGTGTTATGTATACAAGGGCAAAACAATCAGCAATCAGTGTTAGGGGTGTTTTGTCTATAACAAATATATTCGTACCTCAACTTGGCAGTGTCTTGTATAATGGCAGAATGTTTATCTTACCTCCAGCTAGAACGAACAATCCTTATGAGGCCAACTGCCACCTGATGCCAATGACGGGCCGGTTGTAATAGGCTTATGTGACGTCACACGAGATATTACAATTGTGACGTCAAATATACGTAGCATGGGTCCGGTCTTAGTGATCTGACTCGGACATCATGTTTAAAGACTTTCACGTGGAATGGTTTTTTAGATTTTAAATATTACCTACAGCAAATTAGTTCTGGTTTTGTCGTTAGTGGCGCGAGTAGCACCGCGTAGTGCGCCATGGACCATTTTGTTGACGAAACACGGATACTGGGTAGCTTTTGATACTGATACCATGCTACACTTTCGCTTAACAGTAAATAAGCTGAACATTAGATATACGTTTCATTAGTCACTACAGAAATCGTCCGCCTCGAATGATGTTGCTATGTTGACAATTTTGCTGTACATTTTGAGCACTAAAATGAACTACAAATATCCTTGAGACGTGACGTTGTCGTGATCGACCAAGCAACAGCAAACCTCTGCTCAACGTCACACGTTATTGCACATATCCGCCATTGGCAAGTTCCGCAATTGATACGACATAGTTGCCATTTTTTAAGTATAATATATAATATGTTTAGCATTCTGCCTGGCGTGTGAACCACTGACGGGCGTGTTGCTTGTGTCATAAATACGTGCGCGCGTGCGTGCGTATGTGTGTTTGCGCGCGCGTGTGTGTGTGTGTGTGCGCATGTTTTGTGCATGCGTGTATGCACGAGTGTACACATGCATACATATATCTATAAGGGCTAATATATTTGTGTGTTATTTACAATAAGGCAAGCATGCCAGTATATATGTTAGCGCTATCTTATACTAACAGTTGAATGCGTGTATGCATTAAACATACCGTGACAAACGTACGTGTGAGTGTTTCTGCAGTGATGGCCAAGTACTCTCTCTAATCTATCGATTCTGCAACCTGAAACTCTCAAGAAATACGCCGACATCCCTCGGGGAATACACCGGAAATAATAATAGTCTGCGTTTACCTGTTCCCTGACATCAATAAAATATAAACTACAACCGATGACTCATCAATAATTAGAAGTCAAAGCTCCAGGGTATTATGTCTTAGATAATAATATAAGTGAAAATCTTGAAAGGAGTAATACTGAAGTAAGATACTTAAAATGTCTTGCTATACTCTCTTACTACAGTACTCAATTCAGTTAAATATATCTTGATTTAATTAATGGTAACAAACAAGTATACGAACTTAAATTATGTATAGTTTCGTATAATATTCATAATATTATACTACTGTGACAACAATTAAAGCACCGGCGCTCATCAGCATGGCAAGCTAATGGGTAACTAAGTTTGCCCCCCCCCCCCACAGCCTCACCTCTTTGCGAGATCCTATAGACACGCCACTGCTCTGTAGACTGAGTCTGTAGCCCCACGAAAGTCACACAAGACACCAACGCTGCCGTCAAGTTCGAGTCGTTGTGTTGACATTGCGATTGGATATATACAGTTGACCAATTTCCACTGGTTCTCATTTACTCAGGCGTCTCTGAAGTTGCGCTTAATGATGATAGGAAAGGCCGGATGTAACATACAGGTTTCTGGCGACGTCACAACGTCGGGGAAAACAATGTATTTTATTTTCTATACGCATCACGGTAGACCTAAACGTGCAGCGTGGCAGTTTCACGTTCACTATACGTGTCTCGTGCCGATTTTAAATATTTACGTAACGCGTTATTTATTGATTAATTCTATTAAATCGTCCTGCGTAGGTGCAGACTGCATTGTAATATGGAAGCGTACATGTGTACTAGTATGCACACATTATCGGTAGGACAGCTAATGTATGCATATATTTCAATTTCACAAGAGCCTGCTTCTTCATATGCGGTGCATGACAGGACAATGTATAGTTCGCTTCAACTGGCCGACAATGCTATGCTATTTTGAAAAAGGACACACGTTCACCACATATGAACATATTCACCATAATAATTAATCAATCACCATATTTAATTAATCAATCACAGTATAAATGTATATGCTAATAACATCATTCAGGATGAGGATACCACATAGGATTTAAAGAAAAAATATTTCCATTCATTTGAAAAAAATTACAGACCACATAATGCGTATGTCCTGTGTATGACACTCAAAACACCACGATAGTGTTTTCAACATACAGTATTAACACTGTTGTGGAGTGTTTTCAATCTAGTTTCAAAACACGACAGTTACGTTCACAATACCGACCCATATAATATCACTGTCACGATGAAAATGAGTTTGATACTTATCGAGCCCTAGTTAATATGTTATACCGTTGGAGCCATGTGCGTTCTACGGCTACGTTAAACAAACTGCTTTTAACTTGGTCTCTGTAGTGGATTGAACGTACGTTGAACACACTACCACAATGTTTTCGAACACCAGTGTCTTGAACTTACTCCATGTGGGACAAACTCGTAGCTTACAACGGATTAACGAAATCCAGCATGTTTTGTCAGGCCCTATCGCGATTCAATCCTATGATCCCCTGTATGTAGCAAATGGCGGTGTGGGGGGCAGTTCTCACGGCTGCCTAACGATTTATACCGAGGTAGGCGATGTGGAGTTTGTTCTGCCGAGTACGACACGATAGCGGGGTCTTTGAAGTAAACAAGATTTGTTGCTAATGGATTTCGAGTGTGGTCTTTGTAGTTTAACCGGACCACCATGAAAGCTGAGCGATTACGAGAATGAACGACGAAGCTTCGTTCTTCGTTAATAAGCTTATCGTTTGTTCGTTCATACGAAGATCAAGAAAGGCATTTCATTACAAAGTGTACGCGTTGCAAGACCTACTATGCCTGACCCAAACACTGTTATGTTCGTTGTTGCATGTAAACAGTAGACCTTCATCGATTATTTTCTTATAAATGTTACCATACCTACGGACCGCGGTGGATATGCGTGACCGGTGTCCCATGTGAGTGAATAGTCTTCGCGCAGTGATTGCAGCGTGACTGAATTCTTCCCAGGGAAGACGAGTTGGTGTTGGAATGAAAGGTCTGCCAGGGGGTGAAAGATAAAGCGTTTTGAACAGTCCCAAGGCCTGAATACCACGTTATATAAGAACGTACCTGTACCTTTTTTTGTATAACATAACTCCTGACCAGAAAGTCAGGACGTTTTGAACAGTCCCAAGGCCTGAATACCACGTTATATAAGAACGTACCTGTACCTTTTTTGTATAACATAACTCCTGACCAGAAAGTCAGGACGTTTTGAACAGTCCCAAGGCCTGAATACCACGTTATATAAGAACGTACCTGTACCTTTTTTGTATAACATAACTCCTGACCAGAAAGTCAGGACGTTTTGAACAGTCCCAAGGCCTGAATACCACGTTATATAAGAACGTACCTGTACCTTTTTTGTATAACATAACTCCTGACCAGAAAGTCAGGACGTTTTGAACAGTCCCAAGGCCTGAATACCACGTTATATAAGAACGTACCTGTACCTTTTTTCTATAACATAACTCCTGACCAGAAAGTCAGGACGCAGCATCAGTCTCTGTGGATTAGCTCTATCCTTGTGCCACCGTGTTCTGCCGTCTCGCTTGTCAGATCACATCATCCGGCAGTTAGCTTGTTCTTTACTCATATGGGTCGTTTAGTGCCACAGTAAATAAATAATCATTTAATAAGCATGATATTCTGATGCGATGTTACTGCAATAACGAATATTAGAAAAAAAACTCGCGGTTACTTAATTAGACTTAATGCAATACAAAAGCAGCCAGTTAAATTATGAGTTCAAGTCCAAGTGCAAGTCCAAGTTCAAGTCCAAGTGCTACCACAATGTGCTACCACAAGTCCAAGTGCTACCACAATGTGCTACCACAAGTCCAAGTGCTACCACAATCAATGTTACATAACGCTAAATCGCAATATGAGAAATTGTTCGACTCGATGCATTTAATACCTCTCTAATCAAACATATAGGCGCACATAGGAAGGATTTAGTTTATGGTAACTGAGTCTGTTCAGACATGAGTAAATATTAACTCTCTTGATTGACCGTTGCACTAAAATGTTATGGTGAAGTCTTTGATATTTTCACTGTCTGTCATTTATACAGAATGTGTTCACTTGTATGTCTCGTGACAACCCTTTTTCGAGGCAGAAATTTAAAAATTACTAAAACACAGTCCCGTGTTTAAAGATGTAACTGTCTCATGGGGCGGTCTGCTGTTTTCAGTGTTTGGTTCATGCTTTTGTGACGCTGCTTAGGAAGAAGACTTTTTATAAACTTAAGAATTGGAACAACGGTAGCTTGCGTTGACACACTTCAAATTACATTTGACGTATAAAACGCGGTAACCGCGATATTCAACTTGATGAAACTATCAACTACCAATGTCTGTATCAACCCCCGGAACATTCGTATTATCTCTCGCTAGCTAGCGTAACCTCCTACGATATCGAGAGAAAGTGCATATTATAGCGAAACAAAAGTCATGGTTTTCGGCCTATTTAACAAGATTTAACAAGATTTGCCATCCAAGCCAAAGACCCAGATGGCAAGTGGACAAGGAAGCCATTGGCTTATCGAGAGTCCAACAATGTTCATCTACTTATAACCCGCCCTCCTGAGATATGTGTTAACCTGTTTTTAAACATATTCACGCTGCTAGCAGTTACACAATCTGTAAACAATTTGTTCCATTCATGTATTGTCCTCTGTGAGAACGAGTGCTTCCTGATGTCCAATCTACATTGATCCTTTACTAATTTTACCTCATGTCCTCTAGTTCTGCTATCCTTCTTGAGTGAGAAAAACATATTTCTATCAATATTTTCATACCCATTCAATATCTTAAAAACTTCAATCTGATCTCCTCTTAACCTCCTTGTCTCTAGAGTTGTTAAACAACATTCCTTCAGGCGTTCTTCATAACTAAGGTCTCTCAGTTCTGGAATCATTTTAGTTGCTCTCCTTTGTATGCGTTCAAGCGTATCTATATCCTTCTTACGATATGGTCTATGCACCAATTAGAGTTACTAAAACATAACCATTTTGTACATACAATTAAGAATATCACGACCATATATATGGTTGACTAGGAAAACCTTGTTGAAAACACGACATCTTAATTTCATGGGCTGGGCTATAATGTTAGATAACCCTACGTCACGAGTGTGGTATTCTAGCAATATTCGCTCGCCAAATGAAACTATATTTGTATACACCTATTCATATAATTGCCAATGCTGTTTGCATTCAAACTCAACTTATGTAACATGTGTTAGCCTTTGTTTACTAAACTAGTCCTCTTTCTGGCACAATAACACGTTTGTTTGATACTTTGCATTGGTTCTGTGTATGCTGGCCTCCCTTAATACGTCACTTTTAGTCTAGGTTACCCCGATTTCATAGAATTGCGCATGCGCTTATCGGTCACGCTGGTTAACATATCAACCCTCGGTCATTCGGAGAAATGACCGGAATCTCCCACTTTTAGATTATAAAAAATAACAGACCGGACGTTACCGAGACAAATCGTAGCGACGCATCTCATTGGTTAATACAGCAACTCGGGCAAATTGACTTCCACGGTTGCTCGACTGGATCAATCTGAGGGAGATAACAACATCAACACCGCTTCTTGCGCTGTGTCATCTTGTTTAGTCCAAAACACATCCCGCGCAATATGTGTCCATCGTTGTTTATTCGCTGGCGTTACTTATTCTACTCTCGTTGGTCTTAACCAATATCTACAGTCTGTGGTCGAGCAGCCACACGCTGCCATCTGGTTGCCAGACTCAGCACTGCGTTGTTGGTCTCTCCGATTGGAGCGCCGTAGAGTAGTCAGGCATCTATGTACACTTTGCACACAGGCCGACCTAGAACTACGAAACGTCAATGTTTGTAGATGATTGCAGCGTCTCCGTCACACAGGCGGCATAGGAAGACAAACAACGACGAGAGATAACCGTCCGTAACCAATTCATACGTAACGCTCTTCACAGTCCGCCAACAAACACCCAGTTCGTGTCGGTCGACAAGCTTTGATGTCCACCGGAGTTGTCGTATCATGTTTGCCTGTTGTTTGATAGCTCATGCCTGCGTGATTATATCTCCTCTCAAGTACGGGCGTCTGAAACACGGACACAGTGGGCGCGAGTGTTGGAGGGAGACGTGTATAATCTCGTTGATATCGGTCGTGCACACAGTTTTGTTAACGGTAATTGCTGCGACATATATGCATAATTAGGCATAACATTATTTGATTATTCGGCGACATCGCACGTACTTGATGTCTTGTACAAAAGGTAAATGTGATGACACACACGCACGTGACAGACGAACGCGCGCACTGCTGCAAAGGGGCACACGTGTCCGCATGCACGCACACCCACACATTTTGCAACTTTTAGAAGACAGGACGCTACAAAAAACAAATCTGTTTGCCTCCACTTGTGATACTGTCACACAGACAGCAGCTTATGTATTTTAGACAATTTCCATGAACTGCAACAGCAGATATTTTTGTATTTAAAAAAATGCCGGATTGGCTTTAATATTTATTTAGTAATACCACTCTACATAATACTGTTGGTGTTTCAGTAGTGTAAGAAGGATAACTTACATATCTACCCATAGACGTGATTTTAGTGTACCTACTCATGAAGCGATTCAATGTACTCATGTCATCAACTGCCAACCGTCACTGCGGCGTCACTGATGTCCTGGTGCCTGCTGCGGTTACTGCAAGATTGTCCATTTAAGTATATCATGAAACGCCCGGATGTTCGTACATGATAGTCCGAAGAATGAGGGCAATCGTGCTTTCTCCAGCGTATGGGTTACCGACGACAATGTCGTCGTCGTCGTCGTCGTCGTCATCATCATCACCACCTTCATCATCATTATCATCATCTTCACTATTATCGCCATCGTCGTGATCGTTATCCACCTCACTCTCCTCCTCCTCCTCCTCCTCCTCCTCCTCCTCCTCCTCATCATCATCTTCTTCGCCATCG
Organism: Lamellibrachia columna; assembly: GCA_963662155.1. Taxonomy (NCBI): domain Eukaryota; kingdom Metazoa; phylum Annelida; class Polychaeta; order Sabellida; family Siboglinidae; genus Lamellibrachia; species Lamellibrachia columna. The sequence continues at coordinate 25,846,313 of OY759271.1, read as the reverse complement.
CCTCTTCCATCATTATCAGCACCATTACCACAACTAACAGCGTCATCATCTTTATCATCACCAGCATGATGATCAGCATCAGCACCAACAACATCATCTCCACCACTAACATCAACACCACCATCACCAACACCACCATTATCATTAACATTATCAACATCATTACCAACATCATCAGGGTCTTTATCAATTCCACCACCACCATCATCATCATCATGATCTACAATATTATGGCAGTCATGATCGCCATCGTCTTCATTGTTGCCATCGTCTTTGCCGTCGTTTATGTCATCATCATCATCATCATCATCATCATCATTGGCGTCGGCGTCGCCATCGTCATCGTCGTCGTCACTATCATCATCTTCGCTGTCATCATCATCGTCGTCGTCATCATCGTCGTCGTCATCATCATCGTCATCGTCGTCGTCGTCATCATCATAATCATCGCCATAATCATCATCATCATCATCATCATCGTCGTCGTCTTCGTCGTCATCATCATCATCATCATCATCATCACCATCACCATCACCATCACCATCACCATCACCATCACCATCACCATCATCATCATCATCATCATCATCATCATCATCATCATCATCATCGTCGTCGTCATCATCGTCATCGTCATCGTCATCGTCGTCATCATCGTTCTCATCATCTTCTTCGTCATCATCCTTGATTTTCTCTTCGCCGTCCACTTCGTTTTCATATTTGTCGACGTCTCCGCCTTTGCCATCGTCTCTATCTTCGTCTGTGTCATTCTCAGCCCCTCTCACTGTCTCTCCATCACCTGCATCACCTTCATCCTGCTCTTCCTTGTCGCTTTCCCCGCCGTCTCCTTCGCCGAGATTCACTTCTGTCTTATTAATTTCACCTTCGCCTTCTCCTCCCATTTTGCCCGAACCTTCATCCTCAAGCGCCGTGCTGTCTCCCCTCCCCTCGACGTGGACCGAGGCTGCGTTCTTCTCACTCGTCTCTCTCGCCGGCTCTGCCATCGCTCAGCCTCTGTAACCGGTGCACAAATCTTAACACACGCAACACCGAACTACTAATTCAACGTTAACGACGAACTCTTGTCTTTATGCGCGACTAACAATGCACTCGGCAGCGCCAATTGATCAGACGTTTCACTGCGGCTCAACGCAAGGTCTGTACGCCATAGGTAGCCCGCGAAATCAATGCTTCGGTGTAAACCGAACACTTGGACCACAGACGCGACGCTGGCGACTGCCTTATGAAATAAAATAGTGTTGTGTGATGTGGTGTTGCTTTCATGCGCTGACACATCGTTATTTTTTGACGAGCTAATGAAGACATCTGCACAGACAACTCATGTTATTAATAGGAGCACTGGCAATATACACTGGCAGTATACAACCGCGACACTTTGCCGGCGAACGTTTTTATCGTTCTCTTGATGAAATACTGCTATGTGTGATTGTGTGTTCGTGGACGTTAATCATAACTGTGTGTGTGTGTGTGTGTGTGTGTGTGTGTGTGTGTGTGTGTGTGTGTGTGTGTGTGTGTGTGTGTGTGTGTGTGTGTGTGTGTGTGTGTGTGTGTGTGTGTGGTGTGTGTGTGTGGTGTGTGTGTGTGTGTGTGTGTGTGTGTGTGTGTGTGTGTGTGTGTGTGTGTGTGTGTGTGTGTGTGTGTGTGTGGCGTGCGTGTGGTACGTGTGTGCGTACGTGCACGTGTGTATGTGTGCGTGTTTATTTGCGGTGTTTGCATGCATGCACACACAGACGCATGCACGCAAGCACCGCACAAAAACAGGCGCACACGAACAGCACGAACTCGTTGAACTATTTAACCAGTTCACCCGAGTGCGTTCTTGCGCCACGGCTGACCGCCTTTTTCCGATACTCTCGAACCCGAACGCTTCCGGTCACTGCAACCGGCCGTTACCAAATGTGTTGATTGATAGAAATGCGCATTAATATCGGACGTAAATAATAATTGATTTTCCGACACGAGTTAATGTCTCAACCGATAACCAGGTTTGTAATTTATCGATTTCACGGCGGTATAATACGCCGAAGAATTAACTCGGTGTGCGGCACGAAAGCCGACTCGTTGGAGGCGTATGCTCACACGAGCCACTGTTCAGGTCGATGGATGCACACAGTGCAATTTCGTTCACCTCTCCTTGTCTTAGTTCACTTAGCTGTCCAAACGAGTACCTGACTATAGACAGTGGAGGATAAATCACGCGAGCGAATAGGTTTCGCCCAGTAATTCGCAACGCACAGATGTCGTGCTGGTGTTGGAATGAACAGGTCTGCCAGGGAGTTAAGTGTAAAACGTTTTGAGCGGTCCCAAACACTGGATAATGCCCTGTGTGAGAACCTACTTTTATGTTGCGCGCTGTTATTATTTTGACGGGTTTCTTTTCCAGCAAAAACACAATTCCAAAAAAAATTCCTTGTTCCCGCCGCTACGACTTCTCTAGCCCATATATAATGTAGCCAGACGTTTAGTGTCACTTTAAATGTGATGTTGCGGTTTCTAACACCTTGTCGTAATAGCGACAGAAAATCACTTTCAAATTATTTCATAAAGAAAGTCCAGAAATACCGGAGATAATCATTGAAAATATGAACACTGTTTAAACCGAAAGAAGGAAAATTACAAAGAATAGGATAGAATAGGATAGAATAGGATAGACCCAGTGAAGCATGGCTAGGATAATGACGGTTACGCCAGCAAACAAAGGTTACGCCAGCAAACAAAGGTTACGCCAGCAAACAAAGGTTACGCCAGCAAACAAAGGTTACGCCAGCAAAACCAACACACGACTCGAGTTGTGTCGCGTTGCGGACCAGCGCACGAGGCACGACTGGTCCTATTCTATTCTAATTTAAAGAGAATGTGTATTTCAGTTAAGGGTGTAATACTATGGAACTCTCTTGACAGCTGTTTAATATGTTGTAGAAACGTTCATCGTTTAAAAAAATACACTGCGAACATTTTGGTTAGCTATGTATTATAAATATAACAGCTTGGCTGTATAAATATTGATTTATTGTAGCTACAAAAAAATGTGTTTTGTTTTTACTGGTCTTTACATGTTATTCTTGAACTGCGCTACAGTGACTATCTAGTCTAAACACTAATATTTCATTACTCGTATTGAAATATAAATAGCTAAGTTGTAATCATGCATGTTGCATACTGTAATTATTTGCTTTTTGTTATAATTATGGTAATTGAGCAAGTGTTATAAGTGATACACTTCTTCTTGCCCTTTTCAAGACTGTGGTTTATATTTTATGTTTCGCTATTTTTTGTGTTGTGTTGTGTTGTGTTGAAATAAAGACCTGATATAGAAGTCAAATAAACACACGACTCGAGTTGCCGACCAGCGTTGCCAACAAGGCACGACTGATCCTATTTTAAGTTAAATAAACACGCGATGTGCAACAAACGTTTAGCAATGTACGTCTAGCATAAACAGGATAGACTAAAAATAAAGACGTGGGTTAGAGGACGGGATTTAATGGGGTTTCGTAGAGTTTCGTTAGGCCCCACGTTGTACCGCTTAAATCCAGTTCTGGACACGTACTTTGCTGCAAAGACCATTCGGATGGAAGGTGAACAGGGGGCAATATTAGGAGGATTTTTGGAAAACTAGCTGGAAATTAGGCTATAATAATATTGTCTTTTGTTGTTACTCGCCGGGTTATATTAATCTCAAACCTTATAGTTAAAGCCGTACAACAGCTTGAAGTTGTTTTCGACGTTCCGTTTTTGGCCGTTGCGTCATTGTAATCTTCATACAGGGTTGTCATAATCTTCTCACATCACACCGACCTCATGACAAGCAGTAACAAAGCCGTCACGTGACGGCGTCTTTGTCACAACGCAAAGTGTAACGCTACCGACACCCCCCGAAGCGGCAGCCCGCTGCATGTGACGTAACAGCCTCCCCGTCGAGCCTTCCCTAGCAACTTTCCCAGATCTTGGCTGCGCGGGTGCCGGAGATTGCTATCGATTGCGTAAGCCTCGCGGCGTTGATTGCGTTATTAGTCGATATTAGCGCAAATTGTCCCTGCTAATCCGACAGGACAAGGCCGAGCTAAGAGCGGTAGGGAGCACGGGCGGACTCGGGGCACGGGACGGCGGCTGCTTCGACGCGAACGGCTCGCTTGAAGCGGCCGCATCTGCAGCGGCGTCGCTCACCTGCTGACCTGGCTTATCACACCTCTACCATCCCCTCGCTCTCTCGCTCTCTCGCCCCCCCCCCCCCCCCTCTCTCTCTCACACAAAACTTTCCCTGCCTGTGGTCTTTTTGGTTTAACCACAGCCAGTCAAGTCAGATGTCATGTTAAATTTGGCGTTATCAACCATCACCATGAAACCTTTCTCACGTTCGCCAGTCTATGGCTTTTTGAAAGGAATGTCACACATGACAGGACACCCGGTACTTTTTGAAAGGAATGTCACGCATGACAGGACACCCGGTACTTCATTGTCAATTCCTACGTCACATTCTCTTCGCGGTATAGAGGTGTATTTATTCAGTGTACTTTTTTTTACTAATACATTAAACACGACTGTGTATTACGACGTAATGTTGAACTGTGCACACAGCGCTTTGCATTTTTTCAATTACAATAAACGAACGTTGTCAAGTCAACACAGATCAACATCACGAAAGGTAAAAGGCGTGTTTCTATACAGCGCACTTCACCCTTAGCAGACTTATGCACTCCAACACCAACTCATTTACTCTTGGAAGCATTCAGTAATAGAGCAATTACTGCACGAAAGGTAGTCATTCACGTAATTTGACCATCGGGGGGTCTGTATATAGCCGCTGTTTATAAAACTGGGTGAACTACGATTCTCCTATTCCTCTTCAACCAGGCATGCAGAAACGTGTAACGGTTATATCAGCTAATACACTTGTTATCAATCTACATATATAGTCGGTTCAGCAGAACGGTTAATACCTGGGGTATGTAAAATTAACTTAACTAGTGTAGCAATGATATTTGATCAGTGGTTTCCACTGAATAGTGGTGCTAATACATGCGTTGTCTGGCGGTTCAACCGAGAGGCAGTCGTGGCCGAGTGGTTAAGGCGATGGACTAGAAATCCATTGGGCTCTGCCCGCGCAGGTTCGAATCCTGCCGACTGCGCATTTACTTACGTTTTGTTTACCCATTTTTTGTATTCTCTCAGACTTTGAATTGCTATTGCTGCATTCATCTACGAATGGAGGATTCTAGTTTGTTGATTCTGCGGTTCGGGTTTTTGTAACACAACTGCAATAAACTGGAAAACCCGGCCGGATCTATCAGCGGTGAAACCCGATTGGACAGACTGTTACACCCGGATGAGCCCGTGACGGATGTGACCGGATATGAGCCTGGGTTAATTGTTCCGTCATAATTACGTAACAGTAGCCACGTGACCAGTGGACACTCCGGGTCTCGTGACGTCATTGGACGGTGATGTACAGGTGACACTTGATTCGTTTGCCCCGACGACGAAAGAAGAAATCATAGGCATCATCGAATCTTCGCCCGACAAGTCTTGCAACCTAGATCCTATTCCTACTTGGCTGCTTAAATCATACATCACACGTGCCTGTCGAGCTGAAGCGTGCCCACATTAGACCACACCTCAAGAAACCATCTCTTGATCCTGACATACTAAACAATTACCTACCAGTGTCGAACTTACCATTCGTCTCCAAAATAATCGAAAAAGCTGTTGACACCCGCCATGAACATCTGCGAGAAAACAATCTGCACGAACCATCGCAATCTGCCTACAGGAGGCAACATTCAACTGAAATGGCACTCATCAAAATACAAAGCGACATCCTCCAAGCACTTGACAATGGACGAGTTGCTGCACTTGTTCTTTTAGATCTCGGCGGCGTTCGACATTATCGATCACTCCATCCTTATCGAGCGTCTGGAACACACACACGGTATTTCCTGCGATGCCCTGAAATGGACGGCATCTTACTTGCGAGAACGAAACCAACAAGTCATCATTGGTGATGCCGCCTCGGTCGATGTCTTATGGCGTCCCACAAGGATCAGTGCTAGGCCAGAAACTGTACTCGCTATATACACAGCCACTTGGAGACGTCATGAGGCATCATCAACTAGATGTGCACTTCTATGCTGATGACACCCAGTTATACGTCGCATTCATGGACAACGACCCCGAAGAGCGATCAACAGCAGTCGCCCGTTTGAACGACTGTATCAAGGATGTTTGTACTTGGCTTACGCAAAACACGCTCAAACTGAATGACGAGAAGACGGAAGTGATCTTGTTCACATCCAAACATAGATTGAAATCGTTGCCAAACATAGCTGTTTCGGTCGGAGGACAACAACAACTACAATCATCATCCGTCCGTGATCTTGGGGTTATATACGATCAACATCTAAGTATGACCCAGCACGTGAACTCCGTATGCCGAACTGGATATTACCACCTCAGAAATATCGGGAGGATCCGTCGATACCTGTCTCATGATACAGCGAAAACACGTGTTCATGCTCTCGTAACATCAAGACTCGATTACTGCAATTCTCTACTGCGAGGCCTGCCCGTGAATCGGCTTGCGAGAATGCAACGTCTGCAGAACGCATGGGCGCGCATGATCATAAGAACCAGTCGCCGCTCGCACACCACTCCCGTTCTGAAGGAGCTACACTGGCTTCCTGTTCACTGCCGAATACAATATAAGATCATGTCACAAACTTTCCATGCTGTTCACCACCAAGCACCGGATTACCTGAGTGATCTGCTGTCTATTTACAGACCAACACGCTCACTACGATCCGAATCTACCATCGCTTTGACTGTGCCTAGATGTAGAACAGCCACATATGGTGATCGCACGTTCACCAAAGCAGCGGCTGCTCTTTAGAACAATTTGCCCGCTAACATTAGAAACTCTAACAGCTGCGCCATCTTTCAACGGCAATTAAAGACCTTCCTTTTCCTACAGGAATATACAAGATAGAATTATATGTTTACCGGTTTTAATCTTATTCAATAGTTATTATTATTATTTTGTCTTATTTAATTCCTTGTATACCTTAATTTATTATTTTACTATTTTAATCCCATTTGATACTTACATAATGATATTGCTCTTAATGTAATTTATCATTTAAATTATTTTATTCCATGTATACATTTTAGTTGTAATGATCTTAAATGACTTTAAATTGTACTTATATTTTTAGCTGTTTAATTTGATTTATGGTTCTTAGTTGTATTGTTCTTAATTAATTTATTATTTTAATTATTTAACTGCCTATATACGTTTAGTTGTATTATTACTGTATTGTAAAGCGCCATAGAGCACTATGTGATTATGGCGCTATATAAATATCGTATTTTATTATTATTATTATTGTTAGCTAGACGTTCAGTCTTAAACACATGGCAGTCGTGGCCGAGTGGTTAAGGCGATGGACTAGAAATCCATTGGGCTCTGCCCGCGCAGGTTCGAATTCTGCCGACTGCGAGTTGATATTTTGTCTCCATCTAATGTTGTCGTTACTTTTGCGTATGGAGGAATCCCACGGAAAACGGTTATTGTTCCTATAACTCTACGTGCACATTGCCAGTTTTAAATGTTTTCAAATATCTCTTTATACCCATTTAAACCTACCTTAGGAAGTCCCCAAATGTAGGAAAGTTAATCAATGGTTTACGAAAGCAATGCAATATCACTATTTTATATATGTAGCACATAATTATATATATATATATATATATATATATATATATATATATATATATATATATATGCAAACAATGAACTAATTGTCGGCGTCCATAAATGGTTTAATTCCAAAATACAGTATTTGGATTAACATATACAAATGTGTTTTGTTGTTGCTATTTAAACATGCTTCAATGTGATTTTACTTAAAGGTCTTAAAGTATGACATGCAGTTATGAAACCACCACTTTTAGGGGTTAACCTCTTGTTCGTGTCTGGCATATTTTCGACAGTCCCACCATTTCACAAAACTTCAAGTCTCCATAATGTTTTCGCAATAATTATATCTCGAAATGCCTCGGTTAGAAAGCCCCCCGTTCCGTCGATAATTCTCCCCTTTTGTAGGCTTGGTCATTGTCGTTAATTGATATTGTAATGTCAACTGGGGCGGAAGTAATACAATGGCTTGCTCTTAGCGTGCGCGAACACACGACTAAACGAGGCACGAACACACGGCTAAACGAGGCACGAACACACGGCTAAACGAGGCGTCAATAATTGCAAGCTCGGTTCGCTGTTGTTCGGTGCAGTCTTCCCAGAAATAGGGGCAATGCGAAATATTGTGTTTTACTCGCTGGATGCAGAATGGTCTTAATGCAAAGCATCTTGGGATCGTTGTTGACTTGAAGGGAGTCTAACATATAGGAAATTGACGATTTGTTATAGCTGTTGTAATTATGGTTTTGTGGTTGCACATTGATCGTCATTGGACATAAAAATAATGTTTTGTGAAGGGCTAGAGTACTTTGTCAAACTTAGTTATTCGACACTGGTATTGTCGCTCGTCATTGGACATAAAAAATAATGTTTTGTGAAGGGCTAGAGTACCTTGTCAATCTTAGTTATTCGACACTGGTATTGTCACTCGTCATTGCACATAAAATAATGTTTTGTGAAGGGCTAGAGTACCTTGTCAATCTTAGTTATTCGACACTGGTATTGTCACTCGCGGTCACAGGCGCTAGCATAAAGTACCAATGCATTTGCTCGATCGAGATACCAGATAATATTTATGAAAACAATAAGAAAAACACAATAATTCGTGAAAAGTTACCTGAGGAAGATGGCTGACTAGTGTGTCTGTTTGAACTGAGTTCAATGTAACGATTGCCGGAGTGGATACGGATGTTTAGACTGACAGACAATGCAAGGAAGACAGACGGGCGAACGAGCGAACGAATCAGTGTGAGTGATTGAGCGGGTGAGTGTGAGAGTGAGTGGTTGAGTGAGTGATTGAGCGTGCGTGCAGACGTGCGTTCGAGCAGACGTGCGTGCTTTGTGTGCTTTGTGTGTGTGCGTGCGTGCGTGCGTGCGTGCGTGCGTGCGTGCGTGCGTGCGTGCGTGCGGTGTGTGTGTGTGTGTGTGTGTGTGTGTGTGTGTGTGTGTGTGTGTGTGTGCGCGCGCGTGTGTGTGTGTGTGCGTGCGTGCGTGTGAAAGGATGAGTAAATCGGCGTGTGATTTGATTGATTTAAAATTTGTAATAATATCGTCGTCAATAATCGATGAAATCAACCACAGAAAAAAATATGTCACACAACGTGACGTAATATCCGTTCCCTCGATACCCCAGCGACGACTAACGCGACCTCACGTCCGACCGCCGACCCGCCCGCCCGCCCGCCAGCCAAATCCCGTAACAAGGCGGTTTACCGATCTTCGGACGCCGTTAAGAATAAATTTAATTAAAAATAATTGCAAATTGCGCTTGTATGTGAAGATACGTCTCCGACACGCACGTGTCTTTTCGTCTTTAAATGTCACAGAGTCGTGACAACCAGACTCGTCTCTGCATGCTGGCTGTTAACTAGGCGACCGCATGCCGGGTGTAGAGCGGGCCGCTATCCCTTTCAACAGTGCAGGGGGACTCGATAGATCGGACGGGCGCCTCGACTCCATCAGCCACCCAGGTCGGCCTGTAACAATCCTAAAATGACAAATTACCCGAGTCCAATGATTTTATTTGTCAAGACTTGGCTGTATTCACCCAGCAATTTTGGAACGTTTGAAATGTCGGAGTTTTGGGGCAGTGAAATGTTGCAGTAAGAATCGGAATTTAAGACGCGTTTGCATTTAGTGCATGCTGACATTCAGATATTCCCGAGTTTGTATTTAGTGCATGCTGACATTCAGAGATTTCCGAGTTTGTATTTAGTGCGTGCTGACATTCAGATATTCCCGAGTTTGTATTTAGTGCATGCTGACATTCAGATATTCCCGAGTTTGTATTTAGTGCATGCTGACATTCAGATATTCCCGAGTTTGTATTTAATGCATGCTGACATTCAGATATTCCCGAGTTTGTATTTAGTGCATGCTGACATTCAGATATTCCCGAGTTTGCATTTAGTGCATGCTGACATTCAGATATTCCCGAGTTTGTATTTAATGCATGCTGACATTCAGATATTCCCGAGTTTGTATTTAATGCATGCTGACATTCAGACATTCCCGAGTTTGCATTTAGTGCATGCTGACATTCAGATATTCCCGAGTTTGTATTTAATGCATGCTGACATTCAGATATTCCTGAGTTTGTATTTAATGCATGCTGACATTCAGACATTTCCGCGTTTGTATTTTAGTGCATGCTGGAATTCAGACATTTCCGCGTGTGTATTCTAGTGCATGCTGACATTCAGACATTCCCGAGTGTGTATTCTAGTGCATGCTGACATTCAGACATTTCCGAGTGCGTATTTTAGTGCATGCTGACATTCAGACATTTCCGAGTGTGTATTTTAGTGCATGCTGACATTCAGACATTTCCGAGTTTGTTATTTTTGTGCATGCTGACATTCAGACATTTCCGAGTTTGTATTTTAGTGCATGCTGACATTCAGACATTCCCGAGTTTGTATTTTAGTGCATGCTGACATTCAGACATTCCCGAGTTTGTATTTTAGTGCATGCTGACATTCAGACATTTCCGAGTTTGTATTTTAGTGCATGCTGACATTCAGACATTTCCGAGTTTGTATTTTAGTGCATGCTGACATTCAGACATTTCCGAATTTGTATTTTAGTGCATGCTGACATTCAGACATTTCCGAGTGTGTATTTTAGTGCATGCTGACATTCAGACATTCCCGAGTGTGTATTCTAGTGCATGCTGACATTCAGACATTTCCGAGTGTGTATTTTAGTGCATGCTGACATTCAGACATTCCCGAGTGTGTATTCTAGTGCATGCTGACATTCAGACATTTCCGAGTTTGTTATTTTTGTGCATGCTGACATTCAGACATTTCCGAGTTTGTATTTTAGTGCATGCTGACATTCAGACATTCCCGAGTTTGTATTTTAGTGCATGCTGACATTCAGACATTCCCGAGTTTGTATTTTAGTGCATGCTGACATTCAGACATTTCTGAGTTTGTATTTTAGTGCATGCTGACATTCAGACATTTCCGAGTTTGTATTTTAGTGCATGCTGACATTCAGACATTTCCGAATTTGTATTTTAGTGCATGCTGACATTCAGACATTTCTGAGTTTGTATTTTAGTGCATGCTGACATTCAGACATTTCCGAGTTTGTATTTTAGTGCATGCTGACATTCAGACATTTCTGAGTTTGTATTTTAGTGCATGCTGACATTCAGACATTCCCGAGTTTGTATTTTAGTGCATGCTGACATTCAGACATTCCCGAGTTTGTATTTTAGTGCATGCTGACATTCAGACATTTCTGAGTTTGTATTTTAGTGCATGCTGACATTCAGACATTTCCGAGTGTGTATTTTAGTGCATGCTGACATTCAGACATTCCCGAGTTTGCGAAAACTGCCAATGTTGAGGTTACGCTTGCGACATGATCGTACGAGCTGGAGGTATATGACTTTGACCAAACTTGTTCAGCGCATTGTTAACAAAGTGCCAGTGGATGTCAAGCCATTTTTTTATTGTCACGATTTCTTACAAACATGCAAAACGTTAACATGGCCACCAATTGGGAATTCAACTGTGGTATTTGCACATTACAGGTCGAACGTCCAACACATCAACCTTTTTCTATAAAGGCAATATTTACTCATTTCATCACGTTTTGTGCGACAGTCGTAATTTTTTCGATGGAAGATATTTATTTAGACACGTTAAAAGATATGAAGGTTAAAAGATATGAAGGTAAACACACTTTACACAATTATCTAGAAAAATTGGCCAACTGGTCGGAGCGATGGCAAATGTTGTTCAATTTTGGGAAGAGAAAATGCTTACACATAAAACATAGAAGTATAGACAACACACATACAACACTAAGAAGAGGGTTTACTAGTGTTATGTTTCAGATCAATGTGAGATTGCGGTTTAAAAAGGTAATCAAATAGTCGGGTTAATTAGGAGAATTGTCACGTGCAAGAAAAAAGAGTTAATTATACCCCTGTGCAAAGAAGTAGTTAGGCCTCGTTTGAGACATAATATTACACATAAAGACATTTTTAGACTCTCGGTAAGCCTTAATTAGTTGTTCTCTTGCCAGCAGGAGCTCGTTGCGATGGGTGACAATTTTGATCAATGTTGTTAAATTATTATCAGTATCGTGCATTTGATAGTTGTTGTTTTTTTCGTAATCACTATCGCCAAAGTTGTTATCATCTATTGCGCCATGTTAATTCCTTCATATTTAACAAGATTTAACAAGATTTGCCATCCAAGCCAAAGGCCCAGATGGCAAGTGGACAAGGAAGCCATTGGCTTATCAAGAGTCCATCAGTGTTCGTCTACGTGTAACCCGCCCTCCTCAGATATGTGTCCAACTTGTTTTTAAACATATCCACGCTGCTTGCAGTTACACAATCGGTAGACAATTTCTTCCATTCATTTACTGTCCTATGTGAGAACGAGTACTTCCTGATATCCAATCTACACTGATCCTTTACTAACTTTACCTCATGTAATCGAGTTCTACTATCTTTCTTGAGAGAGAAACACATATTTCTATCAATATGTTTATACCCATTCAATATCTTAAAAACTTCAATCTGATCTCCTCTTAACCTCCTTGTCTCATGAGTTGTTAAACTACATTCTTTTAGGCATTCTTCCTAACTAAGGTCTCTCAGTTCTGGAATAATTTTACTTGCTCTCCTCTGTATGCGTTCAAGTATATATATATATATATATATATATATATATATATATATATATATATATATATATATATATATATATATATATATATATATATATATATATATATATATATGTGTGTGTGTGTGTAGCCTTCTTACAGTATGGTCTCCAAGCTTGTATACAGTATTCTAATGAGGTCTAACTATTGCTTTATACAGAGGTATAATTAGCTTTTTATCCTTGTCAGTTATGTTTCTCCTAATCAACCCAATAATTTGATTACCCTTTGAAGCTGCAATACCACACTGCTCTGACACTTTCATATCAACACTTATTGTAACTCCTAAGTCTTTTACAGTAGTGCCCAGAACACTATCTCCCATTTTATAGTTTACATCCAAGTTCCCATTTCCTGTATGTAGGCATTTACATTTCCCAAAATTGAACAACATCTGCCATTACTCAGACCATTTCACTAAACTGTCTAGATCGTTTTGTAAATGTTGTTTATCGCCATCAGTGTTAACCTTTCTAAACACTTTTGTATAATATGCAAATTTTAGTACGCTACTTGCTATATTGTCGTTCAAGTCATTGATATATATTATTCATGTGAACTTTGTTCGCGTTCTCATGCTCTCGGAAGACGTCTTTTGTTCATTTGCACTCTACTGGTGCAAGGTGAACAGCTCTCCACGAGTTGAGTGTTGTGTTGTGTTCAGCAAACAAAACGGAAGCAGAACTCTTCAGTGAAGAAGTTAAGTAACCGCTGCGCGAAACAATAAAGGCGCACACAGCGGCGGCAAGGCTTTCAGTATCTGCCAATTATCAACTCTACTTCGTATACAATTAATGCGTGATCAAAACATGTCGTATCAATGGGTATCGTTTTTAGCCTGGCGATATTCGTGTATTAAATAGTTCTAAGACATTCTATCCCTCGGCAAACCGTTTCCTTCCAACAATAACGCGACGTCTCTTGGAAGATTCAGCTGCATTGCATTGTTCCATGAAAGGTATCGACAGTATTGCCAATACACGTGGAATGCAGAAATTAACCGCATTCCGAACAACGAGCGTGTATTAAAAGTCAAAAGTGTGGTCGATATTTGTCTTACAGTCATGTTATATATAGTATATAGTATAAACTATATATATATATATATATATATATATATATATATATATATATATATATATATATATATATATATATATATATATATATATATATACATATATATATATATACATATATATATATATATATATATATATATATATATATATATTTATATATATATATATATATATATATATATATACTATATATAACATGATATATATATATATATATATATATATATATATATATGTTATACTTTATACTATATATAATATGATATATATATAATATATATGCGTGCCCTCTCCCACGTGCGCGCACGTGCGTATTTACAGGCAGCGGTCGGACGCGATGTGCGTGAGAACAAGTGACGGCGCTAGCCGGCCGGCTGCAGACGCGTTGGACTCTCACCCAGGTGCAAGGACGGTGTCACCATCCATGTTCTATTGCGAGTGTTGTCGCACGTTGCGTCGTTACGGGGGAACGCTTAGATTTACAGTCGCTTTACGGCGAAATTTCCTTGTTTTCGGCGGTTGCGGTTATCTGTGTTTATGCCCGATTCGGCGATTTTCGCACGTTATCGCCGCGTGTGTATACTATAGGGTCCGAAAACCCGGGATCGGGCAGACGGACAACAAGCACTCGAGGCTGCAGATCGGAATCAACGAGATGTGTGGCCGGAGATGTTATCATGTCAGTTCGGGTGATTTGTTAAGACCATCGTTCCGCATCCATCGATCGTAAATAGGACAAACGATCCAGCTAACACCACTAAAATGCAATATGTATACATTGTGTTAACGTATGCAAGCACATCACGTCACGTCACGTCACAACAGATCACAACACATCACATCACGTCACGTCACGTCACGTCACGTCACGTCACGTCACGTCACGTCACGTCACGTCACGTCACGTCACGTCACGTCACGTCACGTCACATAACATAACATAACATAACATAACATAACATAACATAACATAACATCACATCACATCACATCACATCACATCACATCACATCACATCACATCACATCACATCACGTCACATCACATCACATCAGATCACAACACATCACATCACATTCACATCACGACCCAACACAACACAACACAACACGCTCTCACCCTCATCTTTATCAATAACTTCACATACGCTTTTTTCGTGCGTTTGTGTTCGTGCGCACGCGTACGTGTGCGTGTATATATATATATATATATATATATATATATATATATATATATATATATATGTGTGTGTGTGTGTGTGTGTGTGTGTGTGTGTGTGTGTGTGTGTGTGTGTGTTTGTGCGTGCGTGCGTGCAAGAATGCGTGCGTGCGTGTGTGCGTGCGTTCAAGTAAGCGTACACTCGCACGAACGCACACACGCCCACACACGCGCGTGCACATAAAAACACACTTTTTTGTACAATTACTCATTATTCTTTTTATAAGAAAACTATGATTAATTTGATTACGCATTATGAAACACTACAACAGCATAAATAATGCTTACAAGTACTTACAAACACTTATGGGGAGGATGGAATTTGCCCTGTCCGCACTGGTGGCAATGTTGACGTTTTACATGAAAATAAAAACGTGAGCATCAAAAATATAAAACTACTCGACGTCCACTGGCACTATGCCGCCAATGTGCTGAACAAGTTTCATCAAAATCACATAATACCATCAGCACTCTTAATCACGTCGCAGTGGCGCTTACCATTTTCGCAGAAATATTGATACGCCTACTGGTGTTACGCTGAAAATTTCCGGAAGAGTCACTGTGGCCTCACTCCAACCGTGTTGACGGTAGATTGGATTAAGATACCGCTAGCCTTCTTAGCTTTTACCGACATCTTCCATTCCTCGTCGCTCCTGCTCACTCAGAGCTATAAATATATGCATGACTCTTGTACGGCGGGGATTAACCTCCGAAGCAAGTAAATTCCCGTACGATTGCGCCAGTGAAGCTGGGATTAAGTAATTATCTCGTGAGGCTTTGCGAAGGTTTGCACGGGCAAGGAAAATGCATGATATGAATTAAACCACGATAGTCTACCAGCGAGTTGTTCGCCAGTAGTCAATTTCCCACAAGAAAGAAATATATTGGAAGAAACATATATTTATCTCAGCATTGGGTTTGCATTCATATTGTACGCCACTGTGCAACTGTGTCTGTATCTCTCTATAAATCACGCAGTGCTGCATGTATCTCTCCACAAATCATGCAGTGCTGCATGTATCTCTCTATAAATCATGCAGTGCTGCATGTATCTCTCCACAAATCATGCAGTGCTGCATGTATCTCTCCACAAATCATGCAGTGCTGCATGTATCTCTCCACAAATCATGCAGTGTTGCATGTATCTCTCTATAAATCATGCAGTGCTGCATGTATCTCTCCACAAATCATGCATTGCTGCATGTATCTCTCCACAAATCATGCAGCGTTGTGTGTATTTCACTGTAAATCATGCAGTGCTGCATGTATCTCTCTATAAATCATGCAGTGCTGCATGTATCTCTCTATAAATCATGCAGAGCTGCATGTATCTTTGTGTAAATCATGCAGAGCTGCATGTATGTCTCTGTATATCATGCAGAGCTGCATGTACTCTCTGTAGATCATGCAGTGCTGCATGTATCTCTCTATAAATCATGCAGTGCTGCATGTATCTCTCTATAAATCATGCTGTGCTGCATGTATCTCTCCACAAATCATGCAGAGCTGCATGTATCTCTGTGTAAATCATGCAGAGCTGCATGTATGTCTCTGTATATCATGCAGAGCTGCATGTACTCTCTGTAGATCATGCAGTGCTGCATGTATCTCTCTATAAATCATGCAGTGTTGCATGTATCTCTCTATAAATCATGCAGTGCTGCATGTATCTCTCCACAAATCATGCATTGCTGCATGTATCTCTCCACAAATCATGCAGCGTTGTGTGTATTTCACTGTAAATCATGCAGTGCTGCATGTATCTCTCTATAAATCATGCAGTGCTGCATGTATCTCTCTATAAATCATGCAGAGCTGCATGTATCTCTGTGTAAATCATGCAGAGCTGCATGTATGTCTCTGTATATCATGCAGAGCTGCATGTACTCTCTGTAGATCATGCAGTGCTGCATGTATCTCTCTATAAATCATGCAGTGCTGCATGTATCTGCTGTGTGTATCACTCTGTAAACCAATTGTGGAAAACGCAGAACTTGCCGGTGCTCGGCGTTATGCTAGCCGTCTGATTATTAAAACTCGATTACTAACGTTTCGCACGAACTGCAAAAGATGCGATGCGAATAATCAAATAGTGCAATGGTTCGTCGCGGTGTTGCTGGAAGCGAAGTCGCAGTAGAAAGTCACGAAAATAAAATTACCAGACAAGGTCGCTTAATTCGCTTAATGTTCGATTATTATACTATGACGTCAATTCCGTTATATCAATCATCCAATTGACGCTGATAATTGAGCAAGAAATCGGGGAAATGTTGTATCTTTTCAACTAGAGTAGATAACAAAACCGGAACCCAACAAAAACAATGAAAGGAGATTATACAATATATCATATTCATTGTCATTTATCATATATCTCAGTTAAATGAAATATTCTTTGTCAATGGGGACATTTCGTGGTATATGTATGTTAGTTTGTGTCTTACTCGAGACTGGCAACGCGTTAATGTTGTTTCAAATATTAATTATATAGCAGTTATAGTATTTTATACTATTTTATTTATTTGTTCTACAGTAGCTCAATATAGGACAAATGACCAACTAACATGCATACAGTCACAGGACAGATGACCACACAAGCACTGACCGATTGAGTGGCCATGCACCAATGGTTCATGCCCATTTCACCTAATGTTGTTTGGCTAATTCTGAGACATATTCCCAGTTCACCTACTTCCCAATTAAGGCCTACTCCTACTTTGCCTACTGCTAGATCACTGTCTCTAGTAGCTACATGTCCGTGGTTGGCTTCAACGTGATCACACGTTAACTGGATGTGGCTTCTTTTAACAATTCAGTTCAAACTGTGGAGTTGCAGTAACCTAATCTAAATTCTTTTTGGCTTTAGTAAATATTTTTTTTAAATAAATAATAATTAAGAAGACTATGACTTAACTAACCAAAAACTCCGATTTCTGCAAAGCATATTTTACATTTACAATGTTTTATTATATTCAAATGGTAATTTTGGTGGGAGAGGAGCTTTCCTATTACAGAATAGGTGAAGGGGAGTAACACTTCTATATAGGTATACTGAGAGTAGGCAAAATGGGAGAGCTATCCAAATGCAGAGTATACACATAGGCGAAATGATGACACCCATATATATATGACTTGCATGTTGAATAAATCGCCTAGTCACGTTGCACATAGGTTTGTTCTTTTCATTAATACCTTGCCACAAATCAGTCGTCTTACCCCCATTACATACACAACACTGAGTCTACCCGTGAGTCCATCACAATCGTGGCCGTCTTTAAATGTATCAAAAGAATAAAGAGCCAACGATATAGCAACTTCACAATCGTGACGAGCAAACAAAAAAGAAAAGACCGCAGAATGCTTCTCGCGGATTGACGCGATTAGGCGTCGAGTATACTCTTCACACCTCTAAACGAATTAGGACGCTCTACACTATAGAGTGTCTTAATTCGCTTAGAGGCGTCATCGGTCAGACACAATGCTCAGCCCGACAGCTGCGTCTGGAGTAGCTGCCAAGCAGCGAATTATTTTCACTGTTGAAAGAATGACTGCATGCTATATTGTGAAGTGGGCCTGCTTTCAAAGTGCGAAGGTAACAATTGACCAGCTGCATGCATAACGTCCCTCTAGCAGGTTGTAGACATTGAGGACTCTTAAAAAATATGGATATACCCAGAAAAATACGGCATGAATAAATCTGAAACGAAATAGCACAAAATAACCGTAACAGAAATATGCTGAACGTAACAACAGCCGTCCGTTTAAGTTCACCTAACCACAGTCTCATTACTGGGAATCCTCATTAGTAAAGCATGAACTTCGTGTGACCGTTTGTCTCCACTTCACGGTTGAAATTATATTTCTATAGATGCTTCTGAGCATTGCAATTAGCCTGGTGATTGCTGTCCGTGGCCGCTAATTGTATAGTGCGTCTCAAACTCTCCCGGGGTGACGAGGATTGACAGTCGTTGTGCGACGATTTAATGACGGCACTAGAAGCGAAGACGATTCGTCCGGTAACAATCCGTGTGAGCATGCAATCGACGAAGCCATTCAGTGAAGATTGCGTCGACAACTTTACTCGGCAACTGTTATAATTCATCGTAACATGCACGCAGACTGCACGTAGGTTAAGACAGCTACGTCTACTCACTGGCTTCGACTCGCTGGTGAACCCGCTGGAAACCCAAGTGAAGCCAATAGATTGCATTCGTAGTTTTACGACACTGGGACGGAAGTTACTGCAACATGCTCATTGCGTCTACAAATTAGAAACAAAAATATCACGGCTGATATTGAGTGTCACCTTTAGTTCCTAATCACCATTGTGCTAGAAATATTAACGGCGCAACTGACAACTGTTTATTCAGACGACTGAGCGTATTTCTGTCGTTTGACACAAATTGTCCCTACCGTAAAATCGCCCGCCGACGACTGAACGTTGCATCATAACAAAACACTTAAACACTTAGACAATGAACATTTTCCCTAGTCATAAGTCATATTTACTTAAGCTAAATCTAGTGAGGTGTACTCAATAAATAAAATACCGACGTCTTATGTTTGCGTCTGTCCATAAAATTATACACATCGCTTATCACGAACTGAAGACCCCTGTCACCAGGGTATACCCCTGCGGCTGTCCCTGTTACCACCTGTTGTTTCCGGACCATGGGTTCTGTGCAATTCTGGGCAAACTGTCCGCCAATCAGGAGAGGCAACCTAATTAATTACATTCTAATTGCAATTGGACGGAAATACAATTGAGCCGTCAATATAGGAGAAACAAAAGCTGACCCGGGCGGTGATTTTAAATTGTATAACTCCAGACAATGTTATTTGTCACGATTTAGCCGAAGGTTTGAATGTGGGACTCTAATGCCGAGCCATATAGGGATACAAAATTAGTATCAATTGTAAGCAAATACCAAAATTAGGTAGGTCGCATTTTACCTTAAATGCAAGAGACTGGCTAATGGGGGAGAAAAATTAGATGCTTTTGTATGGAAACATACAATAGAAGCGTATATGTCTGGCGGGGTGGTTCAGTTTGTCTGGTGCCCGCCTCGTGACCAGGATGTATTGGGTTTGAACCCCTGGCCAGCCGAGCGGCCTACCCTGTCGTCTCGGTAAAAAAGGGTCCAACTTCCCGACTCGTCAAGCCCCAGGCACATGGCTATAGGGAGTTAGAAATGTGTATTTAAGGGGAGACACTAGATGTCGTAAACCCGTTCTATCTACTGTCAATGCTAAGAGCATAAACGCATAATACATTTATTTAATCACAACATATTATTTTCCAAACATCAGCATACGCGATAGGCAAAAATAACATACGATTATTTAATTAATTTAACACGGAAGTATTACAATTATAGCAAATCGTATATTCGCAAATTATACCAACTATCCAGTAATACGAAAAATACCCAATCTCCTACATTAGGATTTGTGAATGATTTTAGCAAATCAATAACTATTTTACACCGAATAATGCCACCGCCAGCAGAAACCGTTCCCTGTTCAGATGGGCGGGGCTTGACTGCATCTATCCCACCACCACCGCGTGACTACAGCCGCGCCTTGCAGTCGCGCCTGGTTAAGAAGTGTGATTTGATTGACAGGTGTCGCATTGGCGCGTGCGCCCAATGATTTGATGGAGCGGCGTTCGTATGTAGTGAGCCGTGGTCAAACTGCAAGCTACTAATTGTGCAGATAAGAAGCGAAGACGACATCGTGGGAGGAGAACGCCTGTGACAGGAACAGACCGTAGGATCGACAGATACACAAGGAAGAAAGCGCACCGAGTCGGACTGCTCTCTCGTCTTCGTCGTCGCCGAAGTCTCGCTGGTAATCGGCGAGAGACGTCGGCTGTTTCCAGCTGACTTACTCCGGAAAGAAGCTTAGTGTAGCAGGGCGCTATTTGCCTATTGTGTGCCTCGTCGCTAGTTAGTGAGTGCATTAGCGGCGTTCTTGTGTTTACGAACTGTCGGACTGCCATAGTTGGCTACAACCAGCAGACACAGCTCACGTTGCGGTGTCCCACGACCGCGTCGACGCCCGCTCTGCTTGTCAATATTTATTTTGTGCAGTCGCTGTCGTAACTCCAACCGGAGAGTCAAGACTAAAGGTTGGTGTGCGCGTCTTCTAAGCGAGTTTGTCGCGTGCGGACGAGATGGCAAGCATGCGACTAGTCGCGGCATCGTCGCTGCTCGTTCTGCTGCTGATCTGCGCGACTTCTGGCGGCCGGAAGGACAAACGCCACTGCCAGGAGATCACGATCCCGATGTGTCGAGGCATCGGCTACAACCTGACGTACATGCCTAACCAGTTCCACCACGACACGCAGGAGGAGGCCGGCTTGGAGGTGCACCAGTTCTGGCCACTCGTCGAGATCCAGTGCTCGCCCGACCTCAAGTTCTTCCTGTGCAGCATGTACGCGCCGATCTGCATGGACAACTACCACAAACCGCTGCCGGCTTGCCGCTCCGTGTGCGAGCGCGCCAAGGCGGGCTGCGCGCCGCTCATGCGACAGTACGGCTTCGCGTGGCCCGAACGCATGCGGTGCGACCATCTTCCCGAGTACGGAGACAGCGACAACCTGTGCATGGACTTCAACACGACCCAGAAGGCGACGCCGCGACACCACATCACCCGGCCTCCGAGACCACCCCGGCTGCCGCCGTCCACGGAGCGAGACTGTCGCTGTCAGTGTCGCCACCCGTTCGTACGCATCACCAACACGACAAGTCCTTACTACGACCGCCTGTCGACAGGTGGGTACAGTACACTATTGCTTTCCAATTTAATCAATGCTAAATGTCACCCATGAATACTAAATTTCACCAAGATATTTTCACCCTATATCTGTGCGCAAAATTACGTTTCGGTGTTTGCAAAATTGTACGCTTTCACTGTTGTCTTGTCGTCGATCTTCAGTAGTGTTTTGTCAAAGCCTACAATTTTATTTTCGAAAAAATCGACAAAGAAGATGCTCCCCATATTTCTCGCCCCAACAAACCGGATTCTGCCTTCGTGCAACAGGGATCCTTCCATACCTGACACGTACACAATGCTATAACCAGCAACTAGAACGTTCAACCTGCGCACAACATGCGTCGTTCTCCTCAACTCCCTGCTCAGAAATAATTTTCCAGCCAGCCATAAAATGCCAATGGGGGTACCGTCTCACAATCGCTGGTACTTCATTCGTATGACATGAGCCCGGAAGTAAATTGCGGCACTGTGGCGTATATGCTAGAACGACTCCCAATCGAAGCAACAGTTTCGTTCACTCCACGTTACCTCACTAAGCCGCATGTATTAATGAGTACCTGGCAATAGGCAGTGATGGATATGTGAACGAATAGTCTTCGAGCAGTAATTGCAGCGTGGCTGAATGTTTCCAAGAGAAGTCGAGTTGGCGTTCGATTGAACAGATTTGCCAGGGGGTGATATGTAAAGCGCTTTGAACAGTCCCAATGACTAGGTATTGCATTATATAAGAACGTATATATCTTTACCTTTTAAATCAATAATCTATCCCTTACGTTCTAGGTGGGGTGCCGAACTGTGCCATGTCATGCGACGGAGCCTACTTCAGCGGCGACGAACGAAACTTCGCCAAGTTCTGGATCGCGCTCTGGGCGACACTCTGCTGCGTGTCGACCTTCATGACCGTGACAACGTACCTCGTCGACATGCAGAGGTTCCGCTACCCAGAGCGGCCGATCGTCTTCCTCAGCGCCTGCTACACCATGGTCAGCGTCGGCTACATCATCCGCCTGTTCGCCGGCTACGAGGAGGTCGCGTGTGACGAGTACAGCCCGCACGCGAAGATCGTCCGCTATGAAGCGACGGGCCCAGCGCTCTGCACCATCGAGTTCCTCTTGGTGTACTTCTTCGGCATGGCGTCGTGTCTGTGGTGGGTCGTACTGTCGTTCACGTGGTTCCTCGCCGCCGGGCTCAAGTGGGGCCAGGAGGCGATCAACAACTACTCTCAGTATTTCCACCTAGCCGCCTGGCTCATCCCGTCAGTCAAGAGCATCGCCATCATCGCCTTGTCGGGCATCGACGCCGACCCGGTGGCCGGCATCTGTTACGTCGGCAACCAGAACATCACGAACCTGCGGCTATTCGTTCTGGCGCCGCTGCTCACCTACCTGTTGGTCGGAATGTCCTTCCTGCTTGCCGGCTTCGTGTCTCTCTTCCGCATCAGGAGCGTCATCAAGCAACAGGTAAGTCGTCGCTACAGCAACTGGCTTCACCAGCACTCAGTACATTGCCAGTATACCACCCTTGAGAGTTTCTCTAACTGACGACCCAAACACGTTTTCAAATTATAAATAAAGATATACTCTTTTCTAGTTGAGTGGAAACACCGATACAAGTGATTTTTACGCACGCACGCACGCACGCACGCACGCACGCACGCACGCACGCACGCACGCACGCACGCACGCACGCACGCACGCACGCACGCACGCACGCACGCACGCACGCACGCACGCACGCACGCACGCGTATGTACGTGGTCTCATTTACTTTGATGATCACGATGGACAATCAAAATAAATGAGATCCCCCCCCCACACACACACACACACATATATATATATTAGTTTAGTTTTATTTAGTTACAAACAACACTGACACACGATCTGTTGACAACATGGTGTTGCAGGGCGGCTGCAAGACGGACACATTGGAGAAGCTCATGATCCGTATCGGCGTCTTCTCCGTGCTGTACACAGTGCCGGCGACCGTCGTCATCGCGTGCCTTGTGTACGAGCAGCACTACAGGCCGCTGTGGGAGCGCAGCCACAATTGTCCGTGCGAAGCGGGTCCACTCTTCAGGCCCGACTACTCCGTCTTCATGCTCAAGTACTTCATGTGCGTCGTGGTCGGGATCACGTCCGGGTTCTGGATCTGGAGCGGCAAGACGATAGACTCGTGGCGCAGGTTCTATCGCAAGCTGTGCGGTGGCGGACGCGGGCCCAGGTATCACTCGCCGGGCCGTCTGCAGGCCAAGTGTGTCAGCAACCCGTCGTATCACGGCAGTAAACATCTGACGCTGAGCCAGGTATGAGAGTGTGGGTACGTGAGAGGACTCGTACTACGGCCCGAGTAAGTGTTTATGACATATACCAGAAGATTCGTGGTACATGACTTTAAGTAAGCAAATGCCAATAGCGGATCACGTAAGACTCCTGAGCCACGACCGTGGCCCAGTGCTTAGAGCGGATCACCTATGACCATCGCACACAACTCTGGGCCAGTGCTTACAGTCGAACACAAATCTGGGCCAGTGCTTACAGTCGAACACTTCCCTGGGCCAATGCATATAGTCGCATATTACTCTGGGCCAGTGCTTAGAGCCGCACACGACTTTGGGCCAGTGCTTAGAGCCGCACACGACTCTGGGTCAGTGCTTAGAACGTATCGCATATGACCACAGACCCGCGACACATGATCACATGAGATTTTCACGCTACGTTCCCGGATCGAGCTTTGAGCACTTCCCCACACATGCTCTTGCACAAAAGACACCTGACTGTACATATGTAGCCACGTTTCTGGGCCAGGTGCTTTGAACAGAGAACTCGTGAGCGTAGAGTCTCATAAGCATACTGCATGTCACGGATCGGACAAACTTAACTGCAGTGACTGTTGTAACTGTGCAGAAACCCGTAAATACAATTTTTCAGGTTACGGCCATCCACTGATATTCACGAAACGTTTTGACAGATCGCGACAGAACGTTATGTCAACACTCAGTTGCCGGTGTAGTGACAAAGCAGAATGACACATGTTATCGATGGACTGTGTATCGGTTGAAATGACATATAGCGACAATCCTTGTCACTAGACGTTACCTCGACGAGACGGTCGTTACGCTCCAGTGACGTCGTGCGTGGTAACACGGGTAATCGGCTGACAGTGCGACAAACTGTTGGGATTCTTTAGGCAATCAGGTCAGTAACGACACATTTCTTCTCGGTCAAAATACGCAGCGGATATATAGGGACAATCCGATTACAGGGTTTTCAAACATTGTTATTAATTTGACATTCGTTAAGGAGCACCGCATTATAATTATATTCCAGGACAAATGACGCTGTTGTGTTGCTAAATGACGACACCGCTTTTAACACCGATTTTCCAAGCGGGTATACTGTTTATGTCTCTAAGTACTGACGTATGTCCCGATAGGTTAAACTGCGCATTACGATTCTCTTCAAGTTACACATTCGTGCCAAACAGTGGCCGGTTCTACAGTTCTTCTGGCGCGGTTGTTATACCCGGCCTAAGCCGGGTTTCTAATGCGTCTTTGCTCAAAGGTCGGACGGCTGGTCTATAGTAGTTATTCACAGAAGCGGCAAATCTGTGCTCGTATTTATGTTTGTACATAGAATGACAGCTGCATGGTGGCGTGACGATAAGTGTGGGTGCCCCAAAGCAGCGATAAATCGTGTTACTGTTATCGCCGTGAATGTGAAGCATTTGTACTGCATTATTTCCTTTCGTTATACCTGATCAGTGTTCGAACAGTCAGCTGCAATGTGCACATGTTGTAAATACGGCTACGTTAATCCGACATCTGTTGTGGTTATTTGTGAATTGTGCCTAAGTGCCGGACACGTGTCTAACAAACAACATTTCCGCATTAAGGAATTATATTAAATCATATAAAAAGTAGTGAAGAATGCAAATGGTTATGGAATGTTACATTCCGCAATATAATCTTGTTGTGGTGATCAATATATTTACCGACTAGAAAATTCATTTACTCCACTTGAGTGGAAAAATTCGTTACATATTTGATTAATGTCTGTGTTTTATTATAGACACCAACTTGGCTGTTTCTATATATGAATGTGAACATAACATTTTGCCTATTCTGCTTAAGTGAGCGTAAACGTTCAGTAAAGTCTAAAATATTGGTAAAAGTCGATGGGTAATTTTTTAATGAACCATTTGTTTATTTTGACAGTTTCAAGTAAATTGTCGTATCTGTACATATATTTTCATATAAACCATATATATATATATATATATATATATATATATATATATTATATATATATATATATATATAAATAATATATATATATATATATATATATATATATATATATATATATATATATATATATATATATATATATATATATATAAATAATATATATATATATATATATATAATTATATATATATATATATATATATATATATATATATATATATAAATAATATATATATATATATATATATATATATATATATATATATATATATATATATATATATATATATATATATATATATATATATATATATATATATATATATATATATATATATATATACGTCACTGTGTACATAATGAGTTTGCCACTTAGATATTCGGAAGGGTTGTCATGATGTTGCAATAAATTGTATTTACGAAGTGCAATGGCGTTAATTATTCGGATAACTCAATTGTTTGAATATATTACCATTCAAATGTATTAAATTACTTGATTGAATTAGTGGATGTTTGAGTAACACAAGAAGCCTAATGTATTGGAGGATCACATCTAAAATGAAGATTGTTATGAGCATTTGAAAGTGTTTCGACGGAAATGTTTCATATACCTTCAAATGCAAGTACATTTCAAATGGCTTGAAAAGAACTACGTTACAAAAGTATTTTAAAAGATTGTTAATATTTGTCGTGTTGTTAAAATATATTTAATGGCTGAGGGTTAAATACTATTTATATTATTATGGAAAACGTTGTTCTATATGTGCATTGTCAATGCGTTTAAAATAATAATTATCATAATAAATAGTTATCATATTTTATTTCAATGTAAATTACAGCTGCATCAATTCATAATTCATAAAGAATAAACGCAAGACATTTAGAGAGATACCAATGATATAATAAGCATCATTCTAGTAGTATTCATAACTTATTTTAATATCTTCAAAATCACCTGATCCCAACATCATGTAATACATTATTCATAATGTTCTCTGTCTCACAACAATTATCTCATATCACCCTAAAGTTGCTTTTGTAAATCTGTTTGTAATATTCAAAACAATACCCCCTGATTTCAATGAACGTTCAAAACACAACGGTACTCTTTTCAAAATACGTTCAAAACAATGCAATGGGCAAGTTAACATAGTTATCTGCACAGTTTGCTATATATATATATATATATATATATATATATATATATATATATATATATATATATATATATATATATATATATATATATATATATATATATATATATATATATACACATATATGTGCGTGCGTGTGTGCGCGTGTGTGTGTGTGTGTGTGATAACCACTTATGATAATAATCATATTTATGTTAGGATGTACGGTATACCACATAGTGAGAGGTTTGCTCAAAGACGAATTATTGTCAAATGAGTAGCGATGCTGCATTGTATACACGCACATGTTTCCAATGGAAATGTATTAATTATAATATATAATTCATTAACTATCAATCAACATCTCAGACCCTTGCCCAATATCGACCTGCGTGGTTTTCGTCGCTCAGAGAAAGATAATGAAATTTTGAGAAGAGAACACAAGTTGTCTCTGTCTGAGGGATTGCAGCATGGCAACAACAAACAGGTCCTTCGAGGAGAGAACGCAAGCTGTCTCTGTCTGATGGGTTACAGCATGGCAACAACAACCAAGTCCTTCGAGGAGAGAACACAAGTTGTCTCTGTCTGAGGGGTCACAGCATGGCAACAACAACCAAGTCTTTCGAGGAGAGAACACAAGCTGTCTCTGTCTGAGGGATCACAGCATGGCAACAACAACCAAGTCCTTCGAGGAGAGAACACATGTTGTCTCTGTCTGAGGGATCACAGCATGGCAACAACAACCAAGTCTTTCGAGGAGAGAACACAAGCTGTCTCTGTCTGAGGGATCACAGCATGGCAACAACAACCAAGTCCTTCGAGGAGAGAACACATGTTGTCTCTGTCTGAGGGGTCACAGCATGGCAACAACAAACAAATCTTTCGAGGAGAGAACACAAGCTATCTCTGTCTGAGGGATCACAGCATGGCAACAACAACCAAGTCCTTCGAGGAGAGAACACAAGTTGTCTCTGTCTGAGGGGTCACAGCATGGCAACAACAACCAAGTCTTTCGAGGAGAGAACACAAGCTGTCTCTGTCTGAGGGATCACAGCATGGCAACAACAACCAAATCTTTCGAGGAGAGAACACAAGCTATCTATGTCTGAGGGATCACAGCATGGCAACAACAACCAAGCCCTTCGAGGAAAGAACACAAGCTATCTGTGTCTGAGGGGTCACAGCATGGCAACAACAACCAAGTCCTTCGAGGAGAGAACACAAGTTGTCTCTGTCTGAGGGATCACAGCATGGCAACAACAACCAAGTCCTTCGAGGAGAGAACACAAGCTATCTGTGTTTGAAGGATCACAGCATGGCAACAGCAACCAAGTCCTTCGAGGAGAGAACACAAGCTATCTGTGTTTGAGGGGTCACAGCATGGCAACAACAACCATGTCCTTCGAGGAGAGAACACAAGTTGTCTCTGTCTGAGCGAACACAAACTTTCTCTGTCTGGGGGATTACAGGGACAACAACAACATCAATCTATATGGCTTGAAGCACTATCAAGGACATTTTCGTCGTGAAAGTGATAAACTGCTTCCTCAACTGATTTAGCCTATTGCAAATCCGGTTCATTGGTGTCCAAATATGTAATGTGTGAATAGTTTATGTAACATCCGCAGCCAGCCGATTTAATAAAAAATACATATTTTTGTTCAAATCAACGAAAGAATTGACTTCAGTCGTTAGACCTGGTAGGGATCAAAATAGTGGATATCCAAAATAGTAAACACTGTATGGGTCAATGCTGAACATCGCCGGGACTGCCGCCCTATCGCCGATCACATGATAAAGTTACGAAATTTCATCAAGGAAGAAAATCGTTTTTCGCTAAATTTATTTGAAATGAGACTAGCAAAACAATCGAATTGATTAAGCACCTTTAAACGTACACGTTCACAACACTATCGTGGTGTATTGCACAGGGGTAGTGTATTGTTTGGGGGTTGTGTTGTGAACGTCCAACACCGGTTCACTTCGGAAGTCTTCTCGTTCGAGATCATACCTGTTCGTTAACTACTGAACACGCATACTCGACACGGCGACAGCTGTTCGGCCACAGTGACCCGCGTATGTGAGTTGACACTTCCCTGAACCCAGTGTGTCACGTACGACCCGTAATCATAGTTATTAATAATACACACGAACGGCTCACTACTCGAGTCGCCCACAGTCGATATAAGAGGATTCGGTCATATCGAGTAGCCCTCTCAGACTACCAGCATTATAGCGTAGTGATCGATTGTTCGTTATATAATGAACAAATTGAACGCTTCTATATTGAAAGTACTGTATACTAAATAACAACTACGACAATAGAATAACAACATAATTAACCAGTGAGCGAAGTTGTTTTTCCTATGGTGATTGCGTTTATGGTTAATGTTTTTTTTTTAATTAATAGCAATAAAAAGGAGAGTAGGGGCTATAATTGCATCATAGCAGCACGGTAGCAGCTTCTGATTCATTTCGGGTTTAGAGTAGGACAGTATAATATCAAACAAAATTTTTTTTTTAATGAGTACGTAGTTTTGAAATGCTGGTGCACGATTGACCTGGATAGACCACAGATATACAGTTGCGTGGACGTCAACGAGGTGTTCCAATTAATAAAACCTGCGACAACTCGAGTTACCTACAGCGGATGTCCTCAAGCCGGTCAGAGGCGCCGTGTCAACATTACACGACTGTGTCAACACAGCTGTCGTCCTGTGTGTAGACGTCTTGTGTCTTCTGACATTCTAATATTAAACAGTCATAGTCGCGTAGTGGCCTCTTACATACGGCCGTGCTACGTGGTCGCTTTATTTAGTCCAACGTTTCAAGGCTTCGACCACTTGGCAGAAAGTCGAAATACTCTGACTAACGCGCAGGCGTGAGCCGTAATGGAGGAGGAAGAAGAAGAAGACGTAGAAGAAGAAGAAGAAGAAGAAGAGAAGAAGGGGAATGGGAATGGGAATGGGAATGGGAAGGAGAAGGGGAATGGGAAGGGGAAGGGGAAGGTGAATGAGAAGGGGAAGGAGTAGAAGGAGGAGAAGGAGGAGAAGGAAGAGAAGGAGGAGCACGTCAAGTGTGCCAGATGTGTCATGACGTCTATTTATAGTTAGCTGTATGTATATTAACTCCGTTCGTATTGGTTTCGTCTACGCACGAGCCCTGTACATGTTGGCTGACAATAGTGTGTACATCACGATAATAGTGTGTACATCACGATAATAGTGTGTACATCACGATAATTTAAAAAAGATTTGAGTTGGAAAGATGAGCACCAAATACTAGTATGCATGTCATATCAGGTTTGCATCGGATTCAAAACGGGAATGTCGATATTCATAAACAGACAATGGGCACATTGTTGTACTGCACGTGTTGTCGTTCAGTGAGTTAGAAAAGGTACGGTTTATACTTTGTAGCATGATCTTACTTTAACAACTACTAGCATGATCTTACTTTAACAACTACTAGCATGATCTTACTTTAACAACTACTAGCATGTTGTCGTTCAGTGAGTTAGAATAGGTACGGTTTATACTTTGTAGCATGATCTTACTTTAACAACTACTAGCATGATCTTACTTTAACAACTACTAGCATGATCTTACTTTAACAACTACCAGAGACATATGGTCATGAAAAGGCGGGAAACACCCTTCTCCATTAAACTTTCGTCGTTGTTAGCGTTACTCCGATTATTTTACCGGTCGCCATTTTGACGTGCCGTTCCCGTTCTCGGTGAACGCACGCTCGAAGGAATATGAAATCACATGAGACTAAATAAATCGCAAAAAGCAGGACATTTCCCACAAAAAGCGGGAAAGCGGGACCAGGGGGAAGCGGCATTTCCCGCCCGAAAGCGGGAACGTTGATACCCGTGGCTTCTTGTGCATGTTTCATGACACGCGCGTCTATCAGGATTCGCGTGTAGACAGTCGGCGAAAAGTATATAAACTCGTGTAAACCAACAGACACCTTTGGCAGACAATTGAGACGTCGCTGTCGGCTCGGCAGTTGTTGATTCTATCGCGCGGTCGCAACAAATTACGCTTTCAGTCTGACACCTCGCTCGACACGCGACACTAACTCCCTCGCGACACCTGACGACAACACACAGTCGTATGTGTGTTCCTTAACCACAACTATTCTCTGGCTAGTCTAATGACTCTCCCTTCTCCCACGCCCACTTTGCATAGGATCATAGTACCGACTATGCAGCAGCGACACCCCGTAGTCTATCCACAGGGCATATTGAATTTTCCCGAGCCCTCTGACATCGCTATAAGCGAGCCAGCGTTTCTCGGTCTGACTACGGCGTCCCGTTGCGATGCCTTCAAGGCTTGGCGTGCCGTTCAGACCACCTATTGTTGTTAATTATTTCCCGCACAGTCGGACGTTTCCACGCTCTGCATGTCTCGCTGTAGTTTGTGCGAATGTGTACAAGAGATTGTGAATGTCTGTCGTTGTCAAAGCGTTGACAGTTTCAGATTCCACAAAATGACCACCAAATCAGCCGGTAATGCGTGAATGTGTGATATATCGAGTGCTCCGTTGTACGAAGTAGTTATGTTATCAGAAAAAAATGCAAAAAACCGGGTATTATTATTATTGTTGTTACTGTCTTCATAGGTACCATTATAATACACCATTTCTAACTATGCATCGACCTTACTCTACCATTCAGTAAATACCTGTTAATTTTCCAACATAATTTATCAATTTATTCGGTTACAAACAAATAAGAAAGTGACGTTTGCATTAAAAAAAGGAAATGATAGCACGCACGCACGCACGCACGCACGCACGCACGCACGCACGCACGCACGCACGCACGCACGCACGCACGCACGCACGCACGCACGCACGCACGCACGCACGCACGCACGCACGCACGCACGCACGCACGCACGCACGCACGCACGCACGCACGCACGCACGCACGCACGCACGCACGCACGCACGCACGCACGCACGCACGCACGCACGCACGCACGCACGCACGCACGCACGCACGCACGCACGCACGCACGCACGCACGCACGCACGCACGCACGCACGCACGCACGCACGCACGCACGCACGCACGCACGCACGCACTGTCTCTCCAATGTACTATTACTCGTTTCCCAGTCTAAGTATTTGCATCCATTTATTCCTACCTTCATAAAGTAAAGCGTGTGACCACTTAAATGGTGGATGTTGAACTAAACTGAACTGAACAGAACGAAGCCAACGGTAGGTACTAAAACACACGAGTAGACCAGCATTGGCGTCCTGTTCGTTCCTGCCACCGCCGTTGGCATCCGCGGCTAGATCGATACAATGCACTTGCAGCGTTGAGTATTCCGATGCTTAGTTAGGTTTCCAATTTCTTTTTTCCCGATCTTTGGAAATTACCTTCCGTTCGTTAGTTCAGTCGACTGGCAACGCTTCCGCCGCACTCGAAATGATGTCTTCGCTCAAAGGAACTGCAATTGTTTAAGTAGCATCATTCCAAGGACGGAGTTATTGGTCACTTATAGGAAATGAAGTCAAAGGAAACAAGTTAAGGAACTTAAGGTAACAGAAAATCATAGCATGTTAAGAAGTGGTCGAATGCAAAATGCTTTAGTCTCCTGCCAAAATGTGACTTTTCCTTTCACATTCCCTAAGCGAATTGTAGCGTTATTTCAATGTTGATCTTAAACACACATCATGTGCAGGCGTGCGTGCGTGCGTGCGTGCGTGCGTGCGTGCGTGCGTGCGTGCGTGTCAATGTCCGTGTCTGTGGACGTGGCCCAGTCAGGATGCTAAAAGACAAGAAGTTCGTTATGTGTCGCCTTCGGCGTAAGGAAACTGGGAAACCCTTTCTCATTCTCCTTCCTTCCTTGGCAAACTAGACACACGCCGTTCCGTCACTGGCACAGGCGCACAGGCGCACAGGCGCACAGGCGCACACGCGCACACGCGCACACGCGCACACGCGCACACGCGCACACGCGCACATGCCCTTAATACCCAACGCTCCCATCAAAAAGCTGTGTTGTACTATTCACCTGCACGTTTGAGAGCGTCCCCCGCCTTGTAGGCGACCCCTATTACGAGTCGCTAACAGCTGCGACTGTGAACCGCCGCGTGTACTAATGAGAGGGGCGTCCTGGCCAGGCGCCAATCACGCGTAATGAAGCGTCGATCACACTCATTAGTTCCGCATGGTTGACTCCGACTGACAATACACGCGCCGCACAGACGGACGGCGCGATGCGTGATTGGACTAAAATAACGGCACCCTGAAAGTACCCACACACGGTTCTACTGAACTGGTAGCAGGAACACGCGCAGGTGCGTGCGTGTGTGCGTGCGTGCACGCACACAGCACGTAATATACATACATACATACGTATTATACATGCGTACGCAAGCACACACACACACGCACGCACGCACGCACGCACACACACGCTGCATGGTTTTTCCTATTTCGTCTACGACTAACATCGCATTTGAACGTCTAATAGGAGAACGGTTGTTCAGCATTTATAGATTTAGACTAATGAAATCCGTCACATTTGCACGTTTAATGCAGCTTGAATTGGATTACTTGAATCGGTTTATTGTTTCGTCATCTAAGAGCATTTCCAAAGTGGTTCCGCGTACGAACCATCTGCCGGCACATTCGTAGTTGACAACGTGACAACATCAACGTGATATACGTATTGTAAGTTACACGTTTTAAAAGCACAATCGTTTTTATTGCCAAATGTCATGTTGTATAGTATTAACTAGCATTAACTGTTATATAGTATTAATTAGCATTAACTAGTGGCATGCTGTGAGGTAGCAGTTGGAAGGTCGGCCTCTTAGTCTAGAGAACCCGGGTTCGAATCCTGTTGCTGCCGTTTCGAAACTTTGGCAATTTCGTTTACCCCACGTTGCCACAGTTCACTCAACTGTATAAATGAGTATACGGATATGTGTACGAATAGTCTTCGCGCAGTAATTGCAGCGTGCTGATACTTTTTATCTTTCCAGGGTGCCAAGCGCTTTGAGCAATCCCGCGGTATGTAAGAATGGTATACAAGATCCCGCGGTATGTAAGAACGGTATACAAGATACCGCGGTATGTAAGAACGGTATACAAGATACCGCGCTAAACAAGAACGTAAGATTTTAACTATATCTATCCTAACATCCTGATCGCCCAACTGTATTTTAATTAACAACAATATCATTCGACCGTTATCTATTTAATTTGAATGTTTCGGGGCGAATGTCGTGTCTACATTGCATGCTGAGAGAAATGTAATTCTACACGCCCTTCCCTTGATGCCGCGAATACCTGATCCCGATCAACTTTGTCCACAGGTATTGGAAATTATTGACAACTATTCACGAACGTAACGAACGGAAAGGTTGTCTCTAATAAACCGTCAAAACATATTAAAACGATTCGTTAATCCATATTTCGGCCTTCACTATATTACATATGTATGTACGCACGCACGCACGCACGCACGCACGCACGCACGCACGCACGCACGCACGCACGCACGCACGCACGCACGCACGCTCACACACACACACACACATATATATATATATTATATAATATATAATATAATATAACTTAATATATGTATTATATATATATATATATATATATATATATATATATATATATATATATATATATATATATATATATATATATATATATACATATATATATATATATATAATATACATATATATATATATATATATATATATATATATATATATATATATATATATATATATATATATATATATATATATATATATATATATATATATATATATATAGATATATATATTATATGCATATATACCAGTGGCGTATCTAGGATCTCGCAGTGCGGGGGACAAACTTTGTGGCGCGACGTGTTACATACGAAAACCACCAGTAACACATATTTATGCTAAGGTCCCCCCTAAACGCATCACACGATTTTTCGATCAAAACGATTTCTACCCGTTATATGAGCGTAAGGCATTTTGATAAGGATAAGAATATTTT
>OY759271.1:25795912-25808412 GCA_963662155.1 Lamellibrachia columna | reverse complement strand
AGATGATTTTAATAGGCGGGAGGATATTTGGTAGACAAGGTAGGCTCGTGTGCGCCGTAATTTACGCACATAGTGGTAGACATTGACGGGGGTTTAACATGCAGACATTTTTGCAGGAACTAGAAATGTCTAATTTTTGATGTTTTGTTGATATTTCCCCCGACCAAAAAGCCACTGTTCATTGCCAACGTCATAGATGCCATGGCCAATGTCCGAGTGGACAGGTCGGGAATTGCAAAGACAACTGGACAGCTGGCCAAACGTTATTTTGATACCACTTCTGACAATGTATTGCTTTATATCCAGAGGGCCAATTATCAGTCTTTCGTCTCGAAGTAATCACTACAATACAGGAATTCCTAGAGCCGGGTGGTCATGGTTCGAGCTGCAGCGAGAATGGAATCATACAGCCGACCGTAATGTCTAACCACCATGCCCCAGCTAGACGGGCAGAACTGACGGCATGCAGGTGTCAGAAGTCTGCATAGCCATATGTGTGCATGTAAGTGCCGTGGAATGTCACGCACAGAGGCCTACGCGTGCATGGGAGGGGAAAGTGCCAAAATTCGCACACTGAAAGTGTAGGCTTAGCCGTTAAAATCAAGGTTCCAGGTTGTTTAGATGCCGCTATATTGACAAATACAGGTTTTCAATGGCGGCCATTTTGAAAATCTAATATGGCGCCATATAAGCTTATGGTAAAACAGACACCGTGATTTTTTGCATTCTCTACATTCTAAAGTTTAAAAAAATATATAGGTTAATAAATCTCCAAAAAACTTTAACAAAACTCTAAACACGGTCGTAGTGAAGTATTGTGTTTTGAGGATGGGGGAAGGGAAACATCCATATTTTATTCCAACGTCATATATCAACACTGTATTCTTTCCTGTAAAGTAGATATATGTGGTTAGCAGCTCGTGTAGCAGTATCAAACTTGTGGCTCATACAAGTGCATTAATATTGAATTATTTTTAAATACATACATATTTTACGTGCAATTTTATGCTACTTTACCTTAACGTAACATATTCCATGTAGATATTAGCTGATTCAACAGCAATACAATAATTAATATTATAACAACATGTAACAACACCTATAAAAGAATCTGACTTATCTATGTTGAGGGAAAACGCTTTTTTATTTTTAAGATTTGCGCTTTGACTGCCAACAACAGTAACAGATAATTGGCTGTAAAATGTTTGTGATACCACAATTCAGTTGTACATCAAGACTAGAAATGTCCCAGAGACATTCCCCGAGGAATGAAAGCCTCGTTTGGAGGTTGTCTCCCGAACAGTAAACTCGATCAGCATATCAGTGGGATGATGACGGCGGTAGATAAAAAGTTTCTGAATTTAAGATGGTCACGTTTTCTAATTATCACGTAAAACGTTAGCATGGCCACCGATGGGAAAATCAACTTTAAGCTGAACCATAAAATAGCACTTGAATTCTGGTTTATTCGCTGCCCGAAATACGCCGTGTGTACAAAGCGATGTCATCGATAGAGTCCCAGCGCGTAATGCCTTTGACATTCCAGCGAGACCACTACGTAGGACTTGTCGCACTGTGTTTGTCTTCCGTCTTACAACATCCAACAGCACGGTTAATCCTTCTAGGTAAACAGGCTTTGACACCCTCCAGCTAAGCCACCGCGTCTTCGGGAAACCTCACAACGCGCTGACATCAAGGTGTGAGCTAAATACTATAAACAAAACGAGCACCGTGTTCCCGTCGAGGGTGTGTTAAATGGGTCAAGACGGGGAGCGAATATCGCTAGCAAAATCTAAGTAAATAGTGTTAATGATATACAGATGATGTTGCTTTAGTAGAATCGTCAATGTTATTAGCTACATAGCAAATATTAATAATAGGATTGCTTTCTCTCTGTAGTACAGAACAATAAAGATGAATATGCTGCAAAGCCAAATCAGATCTTGTTGACAGATAAATGTGTGGTCCACGACTGTCCAATGCTGTCACGTGAACGCTGCAATACAATAGTAGAGAACAAAACACCAACTCCATCTTCAATGCACACGTACTCTCAAAAATCCACACCTAAACACACAGCTCACAACGGACTCTTTATGTGGGGGGGGGGAGGGGAGGGGGACTAACGACGCGCACATCGCATCGGCAGTCTACTTCCACAGTCAGATCTGGTCGTTTCAACTGATATTCCATTACGGCATCATTATATTATCATGGCTGCCATTTCTGTTTTCTTTGCCGGCAACCGATGCGCTCTCTGGCGATAACCAGAGTAAACACGTGTCAGCCAGCGCTGCGCGCGGGCTTTGGGGAAACAGCACCTAAGAACCGCGGCCGGTGCAACGATGCGGAAGTCTGCCCGCCGGCGATAACGGCCCAGCTTGAGGCCTTTGCCAGAGACGGCACGACCATTCCTCGGAGGGAACGCGAGGGAACGCGAATTCCGGGTCGAATTTTATAAGAAAATTTCCCGAGGGGTCGAGTCAAACTTTTATTCCTGGGTAGAAAACTAAATTAATATCGCCTTCGTTTGATCTGTTACGTTGCTGAAACGTTTTGTGACCGTATTTTCGTCTTGAATTTATCAGGCAATAAGAGCAAACAAAGTGGTGGCGATTCTTTATATTTTGAAGCAGGACGCTTCTAATAATAATGCTAATTCACGGGTGGAATAATCATGTGGAATTTAATGTGTAGAACTATCACAGCATTTTCACAGATGATTCCAACAAAACATTCCTTCTCGATTCATTTCACTTCATCATTTAGTTTATCTAACTTATCTTACCTCGTCACACGATGAGGTTGCGACCAAAGAGGGCTTCAAACCTTCCTTGGGAAGGTGATTTCCGTTTTAAAATAAACACTGTGCGTCTAATTAAAACACTTCAAGCAAGTGTGTGCGCGGATAGTAACGTGGCGGGGCGCGAATTTTCGGTGGCTGAGTGTTGGACACCACAGGACGCTGTTATTTGAGCAGGCACAGAATCAAGTTCCACAACATTACGGAGCCACCTTCAACTATCCTGTATTTCCAGTAGATATCGTGACGCAATTTGAAACGAAGGCATGTGGCATGCTGTTTTGTTTGTAGTGTTCATCACTAACACTGTTGGATAACGGCAACATTTAACAGCTGGGAAAACAAGAATTGACAGGATACAACCAGCATCTGCATTGCGTGTGACATGAAGATAATCTTTTAATGTCTTTTTTGTGTGAATAGTAATGGTAGATTAAAAAACATCGATAGCGAGAGAGAGAGAGAGAGAGAGAGAGAGAGAGGGGGGGAGGGGAGAGAGGGGAGAGAGAGATATATATATATATATATAGAAAGAGGGAGGGGGAGAGAGAGAGGGAGAGAGAGAGAAAGAGGGAGAGAGAGAGAGATAGATAGAGAGAGAGAGAGAGAGAGAGAGAAAGAGGGAGAGAGAAAGTGATCGAGAGAAAGGGGAGAGAGAGAGAGTGGGTAAGAGCGAGAGAGAGGGGAGAGGGAGAGAGAGCAAGAGAGAGAGAGAGAGAGAGAGAGAGAAGAGAGAGAGAGAGAGAGAGAGAGAGAGAGAGAGAGAGAGAGAGAGAGAGAGAAAGAAAGAGGGAGAGGGAGAAAGAGAGAGAGAAAGAGGAGGAGAGAGAGAGAGAGAGAAAGAGAGAGTGGTGGGGAGAGAGGGGAAAGAGAGAGAGAGAGACACAGAGAGAGAGGGAGAGAGAGAAAGAGGGAGAGGGAGAGAGAGATAGAGAGAGAGAGAGAAAGAGGGAGAGAGAAAGTGAGAGAGAGAAAGGGGAAAGAGAGAGAGAGTGGGGAAGAGAGAGAGAGAGGGGGAGAGGGAGAGAGAGCAAGAGAGAGCGAGAGAGAGAGAGAGAGAGAGAGAGAGAGAGAAGAGAGAGAGAGGGAGGAGAGAGAGAGGGAGAGGGAGAGAGAGAGAGAGGGAGAGGGAGAGAGAGAGAGAGGGAGAGGGAGAGAGAGAGAGAGCGAGAGAAGGAGGAGGGGAGAGAGGAGAGAGGAGACAGAGAGAGAGGGAGGGAGGGAGGGAGAGAGAGAGAGAGAGAGAGGAGAGAGAGAGAGAGAGAGAGAGAGAGAGAGAGAGAGAGAGAGAGAAGAGGTATAATAAGCATGGGCAGCAATTGACCGATGCCCCTGCACATGAGTGTGTTTACGTGTGTGCGTGTGTTCGCGTGTGCGCGAGGCGCGTGTGTGTGTGGATATGTGTGCGTGTATGCCTGTGTCCATTGTGGTGAGGAAGTTGACCAAGGAAGATGACTTGTTCCACGCAGCCCATCAAGAGCGATGTCCCCACTGTGGTGAGGAAGAGTACATCGGAAGGCGACTTGTTCCACGCAGCCCATCAAGAGCGATGTCCCCACTGTGGTGAGGAAGAGTACAACGGAAGGCGACTTGTTCGACGCAGGCCACTAAGAGCAATGTCTCCACTGTGGTGAGGAAGAAGACCAAGGAAGACGACTTGTTCCACGCAGCCCATCAAGAGCGATGTCTCCACTGTGGTGAGGAATAAGACCAAGGAAGGCGACTTGTTCCACGCAGGCCATCAAGAGCGATGTATCCACAATGACGCCAGCCGTTGACCGATGACTCATCTACATTAGACTAAATTTTAATGCAGTTAGCGCCGACGAGTGGAGCGTCGTTAAAATGATTATCGAGCGGCAGATTACGACTGGCGAGCGGCATTCGACGGACTCATTCAATACATTATGTACAGCACAGAATAAAATCATGTCTTTATAGAAATGTATCAATTTGTTTATGCCTCATATAAGAAGATAATTAAGCGACTGCAAATAGCGTCTTTTCGACGGAACTGACTTTCATGACACCTTATCTAGAATTGGCTGTAATCAACCTATTCACCCTCTATTTCACGGTTCGTATATCACTAACACACACCAAACACGACGAAACAATTCCTGACTTCGACCGACATCAAATGAAGGCGAGATGTTGTTAATCGGTATACTAATAGCAGCGATGACCGAGTTTAGCAGAATAAACACAGTCTGAGATTGCTCTGCTCAGTGATGAAAAAGAGTGACAGCGCGCAGTAATACAACGTCTATTAGAGAGAAAATGTGAACTTAATGCAACATGTTATCAACGTCCATACTCGCCAGGTGGCAGGCAAATTCACTGGCTATCGCTAGTTGCGATCGTTTAACATGAGTACGCGCAGACGCACAATGAACAACCCATTTCCACAGTTGGTTTCTTAGAAGATATTGCACCGCAGCACGAAGTAGTTCATTCTACGCGGTGACCATGCTCTGCCTTATTTGGACGGCTGGACACAGTCGCAACATATTGTGAGAACTAATGCGAAGATATAGTGAAAATAATACGAAGATATAGTGAAAATAATACGAAGATATAGTGAAAATAATACGAAGATATAGTGAAAATAATACGAAGACATAGTGAAAATAATACGAAGATATAGTGAAAATAATACGAAGGCATAGTGAAAATAGTACGAAGATATAGTGAAAATAATACGAAAATTTAGTGAAAATAATACGAAGATATAGTGAAAATAATACGAACATAGATTGAACATGACGGTTTTAGTTACTTGTAGCAATACAGGTAGCAAAATTTATAAACTTAAATTATATCATAATCCTACAAAACGGATGGATCTATATTAGTTGTGCTTATTACTCACATTCTTCTTTATTTATTTATTTATTTATTAGAAATAAGTTTCTAATTTCCGAATGTTCACACAATACATGTGTATAAATATACTCCAGAAAAGCTATACCATTCTTTGTAATTGTCATATTTACGATTTGGGGTAAATGTTAAACATTAGTATAAAAATATCAACTTCAAAGCTACGGTACCTTAATAACTGCAGTTATAGGTAAACATCAAATGTCGAAAACTGTCCCGGGTACGATTTTCTTAATCCGCTAGATGGCACTAACTATCTAGTTTAACGATTATTGCATATGTTGCTAAAATTCCATTTGAACGGCGAATGAGCAAATATATAAACATCCACTAGGCCCGAATAAATAAACTGCATATGTCCCTAAAAGCGTACGAGTAACACCGAGTAAAGCGTGCGAGTAACGCCGGGTAATTGCTCGTCATTACCCTGCACACCCGCAGCGCCGTGGTGCGAACACGCGGCACACTACCTCCGTGATTATTATTATTATAGGTTTAACTGTCAAAGGGATCACTCCTACGCAGGTGGTTTGTCGACCCCCACCCGCGCTATATCAGGTGCAACGGAAGACAAGCTTCCTATTTCCGGGTCTAACGAAGCCAATCAGGGACCCCTACCGCACACCGGCGCTATTATGGCGTCGCTTCGATGGCGTCGCCTCAACGCCACGTGCACGGCACAATGGTTGCGATGACAACGACGTCGCGCCAACGTCGGCAGGGAAATGGTTTACAACTGAACCTATGTTTCGTCAAGCTAAATTGAAACACGATGTCTTCTCCCGTGGTCTTGCTATGTGGCGCATTTAGGATATCGCAAAGAGGAGGGGCAAGCCCAGTGACTCATTAGTTAACCATGCTGGCGCAACAGATTACATTAAAAAAATACACATTTAAGCCAAAGAGGGCATGGCCCAACCCCCCCGCCCCCGAAATACGCCATTGGCCTTGCTCCAGGCCACGATGGCATACTGGTTAGGCCGGACTCTCAATCGAGAGAACCCGGTTTCAATTCCCACTGCGGTCGCTTCGAACCTTTGGCAAGTTTGATCACCCCACGTTGCCACAGTTCACTCAGCTGTATAAATGAGTACCTGGCAATACAGACAGTGGTGGAAATGTGAATGAATAGTCTTCGCGCAATTGCAGCGTGGCTGAATGCTTCCCAGAGAAGTTGAGATGGCCTTGGAATGAACAGGTCTGTCAGGGGGTGAAGTGTAAAGCGTTTTGAGCGGTCCTAGGGACTGGATACCGCGTTATATAAGAACGTACCTTTTTACGGTTTAGATTGACTTACATACGAGGACAGTTGTTTTAGTTTATTCGTTTGTAGTAGATAAAGATCATCAGTGGTGTCTTCTTCTGTTCAGAAGGTTGGCGGCAACGAATCTCCGTTCATCATGTTCTCGGATCTTCTCGTTGCCCAGGACGTTGTTGATCCATTTTACGATGGTTCCATCTACGAGATGCGTTTCCTGCCCCTGGGCCTTATGCCATCGATATTGCATGGCAGTACTTTGATGTTTTGTGGAACCTAGTGGTGTTCACAGATTCTCTCTTCTTATGATGTGATGTTCAATGAGCACGGAAATGCAACACAGTTACACTAGCCTCACAACCCTTGTCTTGAGCAGAAAATGGTTTTCTGGAAATGTAGGTACAATCAATAATATCAATAAAGAAAACATCAACCACGCCGAAGTGCACGTGAACCCAAGCGAAGCAGCGCTTCAGAAGCAAAGGGTTAGGCAGGTATACCCATGAACTGTCTATGTAACGTAACAATATAAGTGTCACCCAAGCGAAATGCATTGCGAACGTAAACACAATGTTTGTCAAAGTTGATGATATAAAATTATAGGACATTATCT
The DNA here is from genome assembly GCA_963662155.1 of Lamellibrachia columna. Classification (NCBI taxonomy): domain Eukaryota; kingdom Metazoa; phylum Annelida; class Polychaeta; order Sabellida; family Siboglinidae; genus Lamellibrachia; species Lamellibrachia columna. The sequence continues at coordinate 25,800,855 of OY759271.1, read as the reverse complement.
GGAAAAAATCGTCGCTTAAAATAGACGTTACTGTTTGTTTGTGAAGAACCTCACGTCCTGAGAGGTCAGGCGGCATTTTTAAAGACGATCCGTTTAATGCGAAATGCCTCAATTTAATACTTGTGCCATCGTTAACGGTATCGGGGGCGTTTTCAAAGAGTCAACTATGAATGTGCTCACAATCAAAACGTTTTCAAAGAGTCAACTATGAATGTGCTCACAATCAAAACGTTTTCAAAGAGTCAACTATGAATGTGCTCACAATCAAAACGTTTTCAAAGAGTCAACTATGAATGTGCTCACAATCAAAACGTTTTCAAAGAGTCAACTATGAATGTGCTCACAATCAAAACGTTTTCAAAGAGTCAACTATGAATGTGCTCACAATCAAAACGTAAATGATTTACCCCAGTTGGAAGGTTACCACAAAACCTTTCTGCGCATTGCTTAGGATTGTGTGAAGTATGTGTTTGTGAAGTGTGTTTATGTGCGTGCGTGCGTGCGTGCGTGCGTGCGTGCGTGTGTGTTTGTGTTTGCGTTTGTTTATTTGTGTGTGCGCGTTTGTGCGTGTGTATGCGTGTGTATGTGCGTGCGTGCGCGCGCGAGCGATTTTGGCTATTCGCTCATACCCTGTAAACTAGATGTGATTTGGGCATTAACACATTTGAGCACCCTGATGAAAGATTGATGTATGTGCGAGGGTGTTGGTGTGTAACATTACGTTGAATGTTTCCATTTGGGAATATTCCTGAGATCGAGTAACACCGAGAAACGGGAGACGTTGAAGCGGCGGCGCTGGCGTGGCACTTAGTTGGAATTAATATTTCATACAGCTTCTCTAATTGCAGAACCTTTGTTTCTGCCTAGTCCCGGCAGACGTTGGAAATGTACTGTTGAGGTCTTATGAAAAAAGCTTCGAATTTGGAGCGCACTGGCTGAAGCGAAGAAAGAAGCAACGAGTCTAAATTTAGTGATACGTGGAACCTCAGGCTCCGAGTATTACTGAATTAGACTCGTTGGAGGCGGATCGTGAACAGAACGTATACGTTATGACCTTGTGTGAAATACAGCGATACATGGATGATTAATGTATTTAAGTTCTGTGTACGTAAATGAGAATATATATATATATATATATATATATATATATATATATATATATATATATATATATATATATATATATATATATATATATATATATATATATATATATATATATATATATATATATATATATATATATATATATATAACATTTCTCATTTCACAACATACAAATTACTAAACTGGAGTAAATATGTTTGTTTATGGGTCGGATGTAGGGTTAGTTAATTGTCATAACCCTTTCAGTCATAGAATTGCTGATAGTGGTGGTGGTGGTGGTGAATGTGGTGGTGGTGGTGGTGGTGGTGGTGGTGGTGGTGGTGGTGGTGGTGGTGGTGGTGGTGGTGGTGGTGGTGGTGGTGGTGGTGGTGGTGGTGGTGGTGGTGGTGGTGGTGGTGGTGGTGGTGGTGGTGGTGGTGGTGGTGGTGGTGGTGGTGGTGGTGGTGGTGGAGGTGGTGGTGGTGGTGGTTCCTGCCAGCCAGCCAGCCAGCCAGCCAGCCAGCCAGCCAGCCAGCCAGCCAGCCAGCCAGCCAGCCAGCCAGCCAGCCAGCCAGCCAGCCAGCCAGCCAGCCAGCCAGCCAGCCAGCCAGCCAGCCAGCCTGCCTGCCAGCCAGCCAGCCAGCCAGCCAGCCAGCCAGCCAGCCTGCCTGCCTGCCTGCCTGCCTGCCTGCCTGTTTTTTCAATCAGAACTGTACTGATTGTAAAAACGAACACGACCCGTGAAGGCTGGTCGGTGATGGGCGTGACCGTCACAAACAAGCGCCGTATGCGCAGATGCAGCATGCGACCAATAGGCCCTACTTTGCGGCGGAATACGAAATTAGCGCGACGAGGCCTGCCGTGACCGTTTACACGCGATGGACATTACCGGTTTCCGTGCGAAACACTCGCCTGACAACGGAAAGCTTTCTGCAGCGACATATCGAGGTTCTCCCGCGACCAACAACAGCGGTCTCGCTGAAATATTCGCGCCTGGTTTCCGCCGGCCATTGTCCGCACCGGCCGGCAAATTGGCGCAGCTTTCAACCCCGGCTGTCGCTGAAAGCCCCGCCTGATACCGCGAAGCATTCACTTTGCTCTTTCGGTAACAGTTCCTAATGATTTCCCATTGACAGTAATACGCGACAGGACATGGGCGTATTGAACGACTGTCGCACCCAGTCACGACCCCCGCTGCTCAAGTGGCATATTTTGGGCGGTGCAGAAACATCGATGACGCCACTGGCACAGCGAGACAGGTTCGCTCCATTGCAGACCAGCTTCAACACTAAAATATATATTTTTTTTATGTTGTTGTTGTTATTATTGTAGTGGTTGTTGTTGTTATTATTATTATTGTTGTGGAGGGATTTTGTGAAGAGAGATCTAGAAAAGGCACATTTGTGTAGACAGCAGAGAATAGGAGATGGCAACAGATCGAGAGAGGGTTGTGTGGACAGCAGAGAATAGGAGATGGCAACAGATCGAGAGAGGGTTGTGTGGACAGCAGAGAATAGGAGATGGCAACAGATCGAGAGAGGGTTGTGTAGACAGCAGAGAATAGGAGATGGCAACAGATAGAGAGAGGGTTGTGTAGACAGCAGAGAATAGGAGATGGCAACAGATAGAGAGAGGGTTGTATAGACAGCAGAGAATAGGAGATGGCAACAGATCGAGAGAGGGTTGTGTGGACAGCAGAGAATAGGAGATGGCAACAGATGCAGAGAGGGTTGCGGAAAACATTCGGGTGTGGCTCCAACCCTGCAAGGAATACAGGGGAAGAAGAAGAAGATTTAACAAGCTTGCCATCCCAAACAACAAGTTCCAGATGGCAAGTGGACAAGGAAGCCATTGCCTTATCGAGAGTCCAACAAGTTTCGCATCTATGTGTAGCCCGCCCTTATCAAATATCTGTCAATTCTATTTTTAAACATATTCACACTACTAGCATTAACACAATCATTTGGCAGTTTGTTCCATTCATTTATCACCCTCTGTGAGAAAGAGTACTTTCTCATGCCCAACCTACACTGCTCCTTAACTAATGCTGCTTTATGTCCTCTGGTTCTACTGCCTTCTTTGAGTTTGAAGAACATATTCCTATCAACATCTTCATAACCGTTCACTATTTTAAACACTTCTATTTGGTCTCCTCTTAGTCTCCTGGTCTCTAGTGTTGTCAAACCACATTGTAATAAACGACTTTCGTAACTAAGGTATCTCAATTCTGGAATCATTTTGGTTGCTCTTCGTTGTATTCTTTCTAGCTTGACTATATCCTTTTTACGATACGGCCTCCATGCTTGAATACAATATTCCAAATGTGGTCTAACTATTGCTTTGTACAGGGGTACAATTAGCTGTTTCTCCTTATACATGATAGTTCTCCTGATTAGCCCTAGAATTTGATTTCCTTTCGAAGCAGCAATCCCACATTGCTATGAAACTTTCATGTCAGCACTAAATGTTACTCCTAAGTCCTTTTCTTGTGTGGTTCTACCTAGTGCAGCACCCCCCATTTTATATTCTTTGTCCATGTTTCCATGTCCTATGTGTATACATTTACACTTCCCAATAACATTTGCCATTTTTCTGACCATTTAACAAATTTATCTAGATCATCCTGTAAACTTTGTTTATCTGTATCATTAGTAACCTTTCTGAATACTTTTGTGTCATCTGCAGATTTTTGCGAGATATATCATCTTCCAAATCATTTATATACATATATATATATATATATATATATATATATATATATATATATATATATATATGTATTAAAAACAGTATAGGGCCTAATTCTGATCCCTGTGGTACCCCACTCAAAACCGATTTCCAGTTTGAAATCTCACCATCTACTATTACTCTCTGTCTTCTGTGTGTAAGCCACTTTTCTGTCCAGTTGATTACATCATTACCTATACCATGGGCTTTTAGTTTAAGTAACACTCTTTGATGTGGCACTTTATCGAAAGCTTTCTGAAAATCTAAGTAGACAAAATCCACTGGTGACCCGTCATCTACCCACTTTGTAATTTCTTCAAAAAAACACGTGAGATTGGTTAGACATGACCTTGCTTTTAGGAACCCATGTTGAGATGTATTTATTAATTTATGTTTCACAAGGAATTCCACCATGTGGTCTCTAATTAATGTTTCGAGTAATTTACATACAACTGATGTTAAACTCACTGGTCTGTAAGAAGAAGTAGTCGTAATGTTGTTGTAGTAGTTGTTGTTGTTGATGGTAGTGGGGCCTTTGCCAGGGGAAGTAAATTATCCAACACACGTGTGACCTGTCGAGGACTCACAAACGCAACGCGCGCTGCACCAACAGTATATAAGGTGGGCCCTGCATTAGCTACTGCCTAATTTTGCTACGACAATAGAGCAAAGCGCCTTGTCTGGGCGGACACCGGCGCAATATAAGACGTAATTATTATCATTAAATACTCTGTATTGGTCTCACGGACGTCCACATGCTGTGAGGGATACTCCAGCGCGTCTTCTAACCAGCCACAACAGACATCACACGATGCCGACTCGTTTCGTCTGTCAACAGCCGACAGAGCCGGGCTGGACTCGCCTTCCCGGCCGCGCGAGGCCGTGTCATTAGCGGCACACCGCCTACCTTCAGAAAGGTTAATACCTTGTAGTGATCAATAGTTCCTTTCATTTGTCGCTCGATGATTTTCCGCCCGGATAGACAGCGTGAAAAGAGGACTGCCATATTATCCGGTGTCTGTAACGTTGACTCGCTGGCGTTGACGTTGCTATAGGAATGTTTCATGTACGCGCACGTGGCCGACACTTCATGCCAACAGCAATTGGGTTTCCTTGCAATAGTCAGTTGT